>JADLZN010000070.1:0-20498 GCA_018155175.1 Sinocyclocheilus anophthalmus
GGGGGGGGGGGGGAACAAGGTCACACACCAATACCACACAACACACCACAGCGGGACACACAGCACCATAGAGCTGGTCCAGTTTTTGCCTGTCTGACAACTTTGTAGGGAGCTGCAGGATCAAAATCTTGAACAGATATAAAATGAGCAAATATTGTCTCAAAGGTTATGGAAAGGGGTACATAATATTTATGATGAAATTTAGTCCAATCTATTTTACGGTCCACCCACTTAGAGATTTCTGGTGTCGTCAGTGAGATTGACTGATCATTTTCAAATGTTACCAATGTACAACAGCCCAATCAATAGCATGGTAAACCGGCTGAATATTTATTAATTTCCATCGACAAATAACATGATGAGATGTTATCCATCTTCACAGCTAATGGGCGACGTCCTCTCTCAATCATTGTATGGTTGTGCAGTGGGGCTTCCTTGAGTTTGGTGCAAAAGCCTATGCTGATAACCTTAATGTATTGATCATTTCAAGACTCCCACAGCCAATTTGAGTCTGCTACTCCTCTGAGTCTCCTTTGTTCATGTATTTGATCTACAGCTGCACGCTCAGTCATGCTAGACACCGTGCCTTTTCTTGATTAATGGACATGGACAATCATTTGATCCAGGGGAGCAGGCTACTTTATTTCCTCAATGCTTTTTGGAGAGCTAATTCATAAGATAGCTGTATGGCGCCCCAACGAGTTTGCAGTTTTGATTTAAAATCTGCATCAAGACCACAATCAAAGGAGTTTATGGAGGAGACAAGTTACAGTAACAAGAAAGGTCTCTTTTTCCTTTACTATATCTATAGTGCAATACAAACAAGGTATAGGTATATTTGCGTACATTTAACATGACTGGATTGTTTTATTGAGCTCACAATGCTTTTGTGTCTTTCCCTGGTTATTTAATTTCTTTGAAAATGGTCAATGCTTTCAGACCATAAGAGTAGGTTTCTAAGAGGCACATTAAGGCAAAGTGTTTTAAATCAGAGCAGATTGTCCAGATTGTGTTCGGAAATTGCTAATGTTACACGTCAACGGATGTACTTTACATTCACACGTTGTCCATTAGGTGGTGTGAACAAGGGGGTGGGTGTGAGAAAATGAAAGGCCAGGGAGTGTATTAGCTTCTTTTTTTGTTGAACTGTTTTGTAAAATGCAATATCACATTTGCAATCGTGTTACTGTCAAAAAAAAATATCGCAAAAACAGCAATCTGTTGGGGGGCATGACTAATTATGTTATTGAATATTAAAAAACAAGAAGTTATACAGAGTGCATCATTTTTTTTTGCCCTCAACTTGAATTTGGGGTGCACTTTTTATTTCATTTTGATGGCAATTCTTTTTTGCTCCGCAAGCTTCTGTTTAATTTGCAGAAATAATGTGTGGCCTTGCTTGATGGTCGGGACGTGGGGCCCTTTTTCCGAGTCGAAGTCGGTGGTTCGCTTCTGTTGCAAGGCCGGCCTTCAAATTAAAACGATACTGAAGCAAAGCAAGCCTGTTAGCTGCTCTGAGTACCTAAACTCAGGTCAGAGCATGAGGGCCGTGTGCTATTTGATAGACCAGCCGCTGATTTCAAGCCGGTAGTCTTTCGCATTCTTGAAGCTTATTGTGTCAATAATTACATATTCAAGCGACTCCAAGAATTTCTGGGCATACAAGATAAAATACTCAAAAACAAGAAGCTATTGGAGGGCTTGTTTCAGTACATCTAATTGAGCCGAAACACAGAATACATACTCGTCATCTATTAGATTCTTCATCAGATCAACGAAAACAATGAGTTTCTAGTTCATAGAACTAGAGAATGAAGAGATCAACATCTCAGGGGCAAACACAGCTGTAAGAGATGTGGCAGAGACACGTGTGAGGAATAGGGCACCTCCAACATTACTGTAATTTCTGCTTTGCTAATTAGAGAATGAGCCCTGTGGAGGAGAATTTATGCTTCTTTGAACTGAAGATGGGTGTGGGATGGTGGGGGGGCCAGGGTGCAGTGGCAATAGCATCAACTGACAAGTAGTTTAGTCCTGGTCTGTAAAACAAATGAATGAATAAATGACAATGTATCTCTAAATATTTTCTGCACAATACAGTCAGTAAACAGCATTAAAGCAGTCGTTTAAAACACAATCGACTGATGAGCAAATCAATATACACTATATTATAATATGGACACAGGGGCGATTCTAGGATTTTTTCAGCTGGGGGGCACAAGAGGGGCCACAATTAATACAGAGGGGCCAATCTTATGTTGTGTATTTATATGTAGAACTGTAGATATTAAAATCATTTAAAGTTCAGTAAGCTTTAAAATCAGCAATAAACAGTAATACCTTATTATCTTTTAATGGCATTTATTCACTGCTGTACATCAGAATAGTCAAATACAATTTGTATTACCTTTTCACTTTTCAGAAATCAAAAACTGTTACAAATAAAAGAATGCAATGTGTGAATAGAGTACAACTCACAACAATAATAAACTCAACATTAATGCTTTAATGCAGGGCTGATTGATGATCGGTTAGGTGTTGTATGTTCTCAGAAGGGTGTTGAGAGAGTGCTGTGTGTGGGGTGTGTGCGGGTGAGTGAGTGTGTTGCTGAGTGAGTGAGTGAGTGAGTGAGTGAGTGAGTGAGTGAGTGAGTGATGTGAGTGAGTGTGTGTGTGTGTGTGTGTGTGTGTGTGTGGGAGAGTGAGTGTGTGTGTGTGTGTGTGTAGCTCAGGACTCACTCTTCAACATGGTCCCAATATGTAGGTATGATTTAGACATCAGTGTGTGTGTGTGTGTGTGTGTGTGTGTGTGTTAGCTGCAGGACTCACATCTTTCTAACATGGTCGCCAATATGTAGGTGATCGATTTGAAGCATCAGTGTGTGTGTGTGTGTGTGTGTGTGTGTAGTTCAGATCTCACTCTTCAACATGGTCCCAATATGTAGGTATGATTTAGACATCAGTGTGTGTGTGTGTGTGTGTGTAGCTCAGGACTCACTCTTCAACATGGTCCCAATATGTAGGTATGATTTAGACTTCAGTAATTTGGTGGAAAGGGAGTTGTTGCTAAACTTGCTTGCTATAGATGAATTACATTTATAGATATATATACAGTATCTTGAGCCTTTTTGAAACATGGCACTCTCAAAAACAGAGTATTACTATATAGCATTGGTATGTAACAATGTTTTATGGGTCTTTGTTCTCTCTGGCTTTGACTGATTTTCCTTGTATTTTAGGAATTACATTTAATTTAATGTTTTTTTCTTTTGACACTGACAAAAGTCAGTGTCAAAAGGAAGTGGTCAGAAGAAGTGGTTGGGACGGTTGAAAAGCATATGATGCATTTCATACGCAGCTGTCGAGTTCCTGGGAAGACTGACTGTGTCTCGTGGCTGTTGGCCGAACCTGGGGCACTGAAAAACAGAGACTGGTCTGCTATTAAGTTTTATATTAATAACAGAATTACTGCTTTGAAAAGACAACAGAGTCGGTAGGCCAGATTTTTCTATACTTTTATACGGTTAAATCAATTTGAGTTTAAGGATTTATAAAGCCCTCTTTGATTTTAGCAAGAATTGTTAAAAACAAAATTTTTGGTAACTTTATAATAACGTTCAGTTGTAAGTCATTTATAAGTGATTAGTTAATGATGAACTAATCATTTACAAAACATAACTGTTTTCATAAATGATTAAGTGATATGTTAATATTTTATCTATGTTTTGTAGATTAAGTTATAAATCATTTACAAGTGATAAGAAAATTATAAATTAATAATTTACAAAACATGACTTTACTTAAAATATTAAGTAATATGCTAATGATTTACAAATCTGTGGTAAGTTATCTTTAAAAAATAGCATATCAGAATTAGATAAACCCATTACAGAAGAGGAGATTTTGGAGATAATTCCGAGACTTAAAAATAATAAGAGTCCTGGTCCGGACGGTTTTTCAAATTAATTCTATAAGGCATTTAAGGATACTATCGCCCCATTATTATTAAATGCATATCATAAGGCTTTGGATATAGGTATTTTGGCTCCTTCATGGAATGATGCAACAATAGTGGTCATTCATAAAGATGGGAAAGATCCAACACTATGCCAGTCGTATAGACCCATTTCTCTATTAAATGGAGATCTTCGTATATTGACTTCTATTTTATCTCAACGGCTAAATAAAATAATTACTAATATTATAAACCCAGATCAAACTGGATTCATAAAAGGGAGATACTGTGGTGACAATATACGAAGATTATTAAATATAATTAATTATTCTTTAATAAAAGGGGAAGAGGCTGTGATTATATCATTAGATGCATATAAAGCATCTGATAGGGTCTCCTGGCAATTTCTGTTTCATACTATGCAGAAATTTAATTTTGGACCTACTTTTCTTAAATGGGTACATACCTTGTACTCCAATCCACAAGCCTCAACTAGAGTTAATGGACATAAATCAAGGGCTTTTGGGTTGGAGCGAGGTTGTAGGCAAGGCTGTGCACTATCCCCATTACTATTTGCTATAAGTATAGAACCCCTTGCCCAGCTTATAAGAGAAAGTGTGGTTATAAAAGGTATTAACATAGGTGAAGAAGAACATAAAATTTCGCTATATGTGGATGATGTCCTACTATATTTGTCCAAACCCCAATCGACAATACCCCAACTCAAAGAACTTGTTTCAAACTTCGGACGTTATTCGGGCTATAAAGTAAACATGGACAAAATTGAGGCATTAGATATTACAAATCAAAATTCTAAAAGGGTGATAAAACAGAGCGGTTTCAGGTTGCCCAAAGAGGGCATTAAATATTTAGGGATTCATATTCCTCCTTTACTACAGGATTTATATGAAGTAAACTACCCCAAACTAATTCGATGTATTCATAGCGACCTACAAAGATGGTCAGAAACTCCCTTATCTTTTTTAGGCCGTATTGAAAGTATACAAATGAATATATTACCCAGACTCCTCTACCTTTTTCAAATGTTACCTGTAGAAATCCAGAGTATTTGGTCATTGGAGAGCAGATTTCAAAATTTATTTGTGCAGGGCAAAGGCCAAGAAGAAATATCAAACCTTTACAGCTAGAAGCTCTGAGGTGAGTAGGTTCTTCAAATCTTTAAATGCTCATTATTGGCATCACAGCTAACCAATAGAGGCATGGGTGAAGGTATAATATGTACTGTTTGGTTTAAACATAGAGAATCCCCTGGTTTCACTCCCTTGATTTCAGCTGGGGAAATGTGATAATGGGTAAGTGGAAAAGAGTTACTTTAAAAATATGGAAAAAGATACGATCTTCATTGAAAATTACTCATTACATTTCTCCTTTAACTAGTATACCGTCCAATACTACTTTATCCCATCTGCACTAGTATTGGTTTAAAAAATTGCAAATTATTGACTACGGTTATACTATCATCTTATTGTAGACCCATCTCCGTCATTTGAACAACTGGTAGAAGAATTTACGTTACCAAAAACTGATTTTTACAGATATTTACAAATAAGAGATTTTCTTACAAAACATAAAGAGTGGAAGAATATCATTAATCCAAACGAAATAGAGAAGTTAATGATGAAAATACAGATGGGGACGATTGACAAGAGGCTTATTTCTAAATTATATCAGGGATTGCTATCACTTCACCCATATAATTATTTTGTATACAAAGAACGATGGGAGGCTGAAATGCAGGTAGAGATTACACAAGAGGACTGGATAAATATATGTTCCGAGGCCCATAAAGTAACTAACTCAAACACATGGAGAGAATTTAAATGGAAAGTTATTACCAGATACTTCCGCACTCCACAAATTGTAGCAAAGATGTGAATAGGATCATCTAGCAGATGCTGGAGAGAGTGTGGCGACCTATTGGGAAACCACACTCATATCTTTTGGTCCTGCCCAAAGATACAACAATTCTGGGAAGATATCTATAAAGTATTTGGAGACATATTTCATATTGATATTCCTTTTTGTCCAACTGTGGCTATTCTAGGAGTGATACCTGAAGGCATGAGGGAAAGGAGATTGAGTTATCTACTTCAAATATTATTTTCTGCAGCCCTAAAATGTATCACGTCTAAATGGCTCAAATCTGACCCACCCACATATGAACAGTGGATCCGAAAAATTTGAGAAATTTACAAAATGGAAAAAATTACTTATTCCCTTAGACTTCAGATGAATATTTTTGAGGCAAGATGGAGTCCAATCTTAAGAATAATAACTGATATGTAACTGATTATACATAGTGGAGTGGATTATGTATGCAATTATATGTACATGTTCACAAAGCATATGGATTCTCTTTTATATATATTCTTATTTTAAAAATTTTGAAACTGTGAAAAACACCTACTTCCCTTTTTTTTCTTTTCTTTTCTATCTTTGTAAAGTTTTTCAAATGCCGGCACCCCATTGTCTATCTCTGATGTAGCTTTATATATCAGATTTGAACAATCAGATATAACAGAAACGGTTCTAAGACTATAAAAATATTCATTGTCCGCATGGTCTGATGATGACCTGTGTAAAGATCGGACAAATGGTAAAGAATGGGTTAGAAAAAGTAATGGTAATGCTGGACAGACAAAAAATGCGCTTGTCGAAAAACATAAACCACTGGATTCTGTAGGAAAGCACTCGCAGACACTAAAGGCTTGCCGGTCAGAACACAGGCATCATTCACAAGGTAGCGTGTAGGAACGTTGTCTGAACAGTCTGCCACAACGTCATACATGAGGATACAAAATCAAGGTGACAAATAAATCTGTTTTGCACTGTACAGGACCATGAAAAGTTCAAGATTAACTGATCAGTAGCAATTAGTGAGAGTGGATACTGTTGAATGAGTTGTATGGCATTCTCTCGGGAGAGCTGGAGGTGATATGGAACACACTGAACCGTGGAGTTCAACCTGGAAGAGATCACTACCAGTCAACTCTCATTCGTTTACTTCTCCTTTAATGGGATTTTGTGAGTGAAGATGACAGTACCTGCTGATGGCCTGGGCAGCAGACAGGGCTTTAGGCTGGCCTTGAGTCAGTTCTGTATGAAGCACCTGTCTGTGCAGGTTACTCAGTTCCACCACATCATAGTCCAAAAGACCCAAACATCCTGAAAACACACACTGCATTAACAACTTTCACACATTAGTTAGTTAGTGTCACATGATCCTTCAGAATCATATGCGATTGATGCTCAAGAAATGCTTTTTTGTTCCCCCCCCCCTGATTATTCCAATTTGAAAACAGTGTTTTGCTGCTTAATAATCTGGTGAAACCGTGACTATTTATTTTTACTTTTTTTTTAGGATTCTTTTATTAATAGAAAGTTAAAAAGAACAGCTTTTATTTGAATGGAAAACTTTTGTAACAATATAAAAGTATTTACTGTCCCATTTTAATGTAATTCATCCTTTCAAAATGCATAGCATTATTATTATTACTGATCGTACTGACCCCAAACTTTTCAATAATAGTGTACATGACATTTAAACTAGCTGTGCAGCCAGTGAGATCACACTTACAGATAAACTCATATATTTAACAGGATTATGTACACATTAAACACACACACGGTCACTTTACCTACTCCAGCTGCAGCGAGATACTGTGCAACAGGACAACCTAAACCTCCACATCCCACAACCAGAACGGATAGATTACTTATGGCAACCTGACCTGTGGAGAAAGAAATGTATTTTTACAATGCATTAAGAAAAGAAAAGTTTCATAACTACTGTTAAAACCAAAGTATTTTCTGAACCTTTAACACCCAGTTCTGGCAGGAGAAGCTGTCTGCTATATCTCATGATGTCGTCATTGTTCAGCGTTGTGTTTGATTTCAGCGGTGAAAGATTGGTAACGTTCTCCTGTAACTCTGTCAATATTGAGTTTCCCTGAAAAAAAGAGCGAGAGAGAGAGAGAGAGTCACTTTTTCCAGTTTTTTGACAAGAAATGCCTCTCTGAGAGGTTTCTCTATACACGCGCTCGTTCAAACGTTTTGGATCGATTTAGATTTTAATGTGTTTTCAAAGACGTCTCTTCTTTGTTCCTCATGGCCTGCATTACTTGACCCAAATCAGCAAAAACCGTAATATTTAAATATTATTACAATTTGAAATTACGGTTTTCTATTTTAATATACTTTAAAAGATAATTTATTCCTGTGATGCAAAGCTTTATTTTCAGCATCATTACTCCAGTCTAAAGAGTCACACGATCCTTCAGAAATCCTTCTAACATGCTGATTTTATCAATGTTGGAAACAGTTGTGCTGCTTATTATACTTTTTTTTTTTTTGGGAACCTGTGATACTTTTTTTCATGGATTATTAAATATAATCGTTTCTAACGTATAAGTCTTTTATATCAATTTAACACATCCTCTGCTGAATAAAAGGGGAATTTTCCCTGGGAAAATGGCACGTATGTCACCCTAGCTAATCTGATTACTGAACACATAAAAATTCTATACATATTTATATATTTTGCTATTGTATCATGGAGTGACACTTTCATAAACTGTTCTATACCCCTCTGATTATATAATGGTAAAAATTACAATATCATAGCACAACAACAGAGATCAGCAATAATGATAAGCCTAATAACTCACAATAAAAATGATAAGGTCATATAGATCATAACACAGTCTCGGAGTAAGAAGTGTATGATCCTTCACCTGAAATTTTGTCTTTTCATCCTGAAATGCGAGGTAAATGTTGGATCACAATAATTAGGAATCAGTTTCCACAAATCCCTTCATTTGAGTGTGATGTTCTCTTTTATTCTGGAGGGCTAGGCAATGACTGTACCGTCGAGCGTATTTTGCAGTATTAAACACTTATTTATACCGATTTCATCAGGCTCCGGAAATTCTTCAAAAAGAACACAAAGAATGGCCTTCTCGGCTGCCATAGTTGCAACTCTTGCGTCATCAGAACAGGGTGTTCAACGCATCACCGTCACAATAGATTCTTTTTTTAAAAATGCAGTTTTGAAGATAAAATAATAAGTATTGTAACTTAATATTTATGGCACTTTCACTGAAATAAACAACAAGAACAGATTCGAATTCCTTTGTGCTTTCATATCTAGAAATCTTCTAGCCTTGAAACTTACCTGTATGAGCTATATATATATTATAATTATATTTAGTTTGTATTTTATATTTTCATTTATTTTGAATATCAGTGGTACCCATTAGTACACAGAAAGCAACTCAGTAGGCTATTATCTAAATGATTTGTTTATTTAAGGTAGGGCTGGACAATAATTCAATATCAAAATGTACTGCGATATTTTATTTTATTTTTTTCAATAAGGGTGATATGATTTTTAAACACATTTCCAATATTTATTTTTTCCGTATCATTCCCAGGTCCTACATTGATTTATTGTGGCTTTTGACTCGTTGCAATAAACCATGACACTGCACATTTCCAAAAATCAACAGTCGAGGGTGTTTATATGAACGTATCTCTGCAGGGAAATTACGGCTTCAGAAAGTTTCGATGGCATCTTCCATGTACTCTGATATCGTGAACATTCATGACGGAACTGATGTGATTACAGCCAGTCCGGAGAAACCACACACACACATTACACCCAACGTTTACTCTGCTCTGCTCAAAACTCTGCATTCGAACAGTCATATTCACATACTTAACTAATAACAAACATACTTACCAGGCCTGATTTCATAACGCGCCATATTGTCATAGCAAGTGGGAATGGACCTTTTTTTTTTTTTTTAGAAAAGCCTTTGTGCAACAGCCACTTGTACTCTTCTAGGTCTAAAATGCTTGCACAAATTCTAACACTGGGTTGTGCTGTTCTGATTGTTACACTAAGCTTAACCCATGCAGTCCTAATTGTCTACTTCCAGGCCAAATAAAGTGCTTTTGCTTTTGCTTTCGCACTGAATCACAGCGTCTCACTGACATGCTGCATCAACACAACTGCTGTTCCTGAAACCACACCTTCTTTCTTTGCCTGCACATTTGGGCTCATTATGCTAATATTTCCACATAGTGAGGTATATATGTGGGGGTGTGTTCGAACGAGCTGTTTTAGGTAGGTGTGCTGACTCTTAACCGCTTAATAAAGAATATCTCTTTGGATTTGAGACTTTTAGTCTTTGCAACTTTACAGATCTCTTTATGCACCAAGAGCTTGTAACACTCCAAAGAGAAAGGAAAAATTGAAATCCCATCAAATGACCCCCTTTAATTTTAACTATTCATTGAGCCAACCCTCCCACTTAGCAGGCGTCTTCGCAATCAGTTTGCCGATCGCTCACGAACGCTTATATATTCTGAGTCCGTTCGTCGCCATAGTATGGATTTGTAAATGGTTTTCTCACATGATCCGAGTTGTCTGGAGTCAGTGTGGGAGTGGGAGAGCGTCGTGCGGACAGAACGGAGGAGATGGCCGAGCGACGCTGGATCACGAGTCTGTCGGCTTTGATTGGCATCCTAGCGACACTGACGAGCTGCGACACTGTTCCGTGGCAGGACGAAAAGGTATCAGCCTTTAGAGTGCTGATGCTTTGTTTTGCATCATCTTAAGCCGTTCCCTTTTAAACGAACTGGCATAGAGTATCAGCTTCTGAGTAATGTGGTTTTGGTGAAAATATGAATTCATCATATTTTACTATGCTTCTCATGAAAGGAGAGTGTTTCTGCCTTTAAATGTCTTAAGAATTGAATAGGGAATATTTGTCTATTTTTAATGCATATAATACAAATATAATCATTTGAATTCTTTATTTATTCATGCATTCATTCATTTATTTGTTATATGTCCTCTTTTTATTTCAAATTTCCAATTTGAAATTTGATTAGTCATCACTTAAACTGACTGAGGGAAGTATGGCTTGGTTTGCTTCATGGCTTTTCAAGCATGATCTGGTCACTTACATCTTTAGAATTCTATTCATGTTGCTCAGTTTGTCTCCCATTGTTGGTATGGGAACAGGATCCCCATGACTGATCCACCAGTATAGGAGATCTTAATATTTATAGATTTTCTCTCTTTAGAATGAATTCCCTTTGTTTTGTAATGAAGATCTGCATTTTGGGGAAATGTCTTGTCCATGTTTATATGATGCTACTGTTGTACGAAAATAGATTTTTAGTTACACTGTGGAATTTTTTTTTAACATACTGTAGATTATTAAATGTATACACAGCAATCTTTTAAGCCACATTATGGAATAGAATCTTTTAGCATTTTATTTTTCACCACCATGTTTACTTTGGAGTGTTGTCTTTACCTTGACACATATTTAAAACAAACAACAACAAAAACTTATTTTTCTGATCAAGTTACTATAATGTATAAAACCATAATGCAATCTTAACTGCCAGATGGCTTCTCCTCTGTGTTGTTCACATCAAGCTACAGTCATTAAGTGCAGAATCAATAATCACAGCACAAGAAGAATTGGACTTTGAGACCAAACAAACAAAAAACCAAATTGTCTTCAGAAGATCAATATCATGTTTAAAGCAGAAGTAGTTTGATTAGCTGTCTTCTATGCATCTTGAAATTGTTATTCATGAAAGAAAATATAATCAAAAGCTTTTCAGACTTTAACGATATCCTCTATGAATGTCCTCCAGCTGTGTTTCCCTCTCTTTAATGTCATTTCAGAACCTTCTGTTGCCATGTAGTTCAAACACATAATTATCCTCTAGACGTATGCAGTGTATCATTTCTCATTCGGACAAGAACTTACTAGTTTGGTTGCAACATTACCATTAAAGGGGTGCTATTATGCATTTTCACTTTTTCAACTTTAGTTAGTCTGTAATGTTGCTGTTTGAGCATAAAAAAGATCTGCAAAGTTTACAAAGCTCAAAGTCCACTTCAAAGGAGATATTTTATTTAACAGAAATACTTTTCAAAAACTACAACGACGACTCGTTTGGACTACAACGCAGATTTTCCGGGATTTGTGATATCACAAATACGACGAATGGGACGAGACCTGGTTGAGCTGCACTAGAAGGCAACGAGTGTTATCATTATGTCGGAGACACGCTAGCTTTCCCAAGGCAGATGAACTTAGAGTGGTTACAATCATGCGGGTTTAAATCACGCTCAAATTTATTTGATTTTGAAGCAATATTTACACTGAAGCTCGCAGGCGGCTATTTTAAGGGGCGTGACATTTCCCGACCAGTCGCCGAGTGCTGCCAATCACAACACAAACTGGCCCAGCTAACCAATCACAACACACAATGGCCCAGCTAACCAATCACAGCTCACAGTGGCCCAGCTAACCAATCACAGCACACACTGGCCCCAAGCCAACCAAATCACACAACCCACTGCCCAGCTACTTCCAATCACAACCACACAACTGTCCAAAACCCAGCTAACCAATCACAGCACACTGGTTCCAGCTAACCAATCACAGCACACTGGTTCCAGCTAACCAATCACAGCACACACCTGGCCCAGCTAACCAATCACAGCACCTTTCGTATTTCAGAAGGCGGGCCTTCAATTGATACAGGAACCATGTAAGTTCGATGGGAGTCTGATCCTTTTACCGACTCGGACCTTTGAGTCTCGTTCACCAAAATGAACGAATCTTTTTTCGAGTCTTTTCGTTCATTTTAGCAAAATATAATTTAAATGTTATGTGTTACTTCCCTAACATGTCTACTAACGCAAACGTTGATCACACTATTACTACAAACAATACAAAACTGATATAATAAACAGAAAAGCTTAATTCATTTTTTTCTGGGTCTTCAGTCTATGATTAGCTCCCCTCACCTCTTATCTGACAAGTCTTCAAGGTTTGAGTCGTTCGTTCATCATGTGACAGCCCCATACACTTACTTAGACTAAAGCAGGCCTGAGCCCTAAAGAGATTGAGTTAGTTCATCCATCGAGTTTTCGGTTTTTTCGAGTCATTCGTTCATCACGTGACAGACCCTTAAGCTTACCCTATGCAGTCTGAGCCGGAAAAAGAATTGATTAGTTCTTTTTTTTAAATTTTTTTATTGAAGATATAACGTTCACAGGGATACAGTCATAGCAATAAAATACAAACACCCAGAATACAGCATAACTACCTAACAATAATCAAACTTTTTCTATCCTATTTTCTTCCCTCTCCCCATCTTCCGCACTTCAACAACAACTAAATTTAAAGTTAAACATCTTTTTTTTTTAATAAATAAATCATAAATAAATTAAAATAAAAAATAACTTTAATGGAAAATTACACATAAAATGTCAACTTCGAAGAATACACAGTAGGTAACCCTTACATCAAAGTCAATATTTTTCCATCAACAGTAGTCTTCAGCGCCTCTTCTTTTCACACCTTTAACTGATGATATAGAGATTATAGAAACATTCATTTTCAAATCACTACAGCCAAATATCCTAAAACAGTTGCGGCATACAATCAAATACTTTACATTGGGAAGATGATACTTAGGCACAAGTAGATTCTGACACCCAAATTAAAAATATTGGCGTTAATACCTTCAAAACCCTAAATAAAGCTTCTTTGTTGTAGCTGAGAAACAGCACACCGCAAGATACTTTCTCTCTCACACAAACTCCGTTTCGTACTCTATTAATAAAAATTAAGTGGTTCTAGTCATCTGTTTTATCTCCAACTTAGACACTGACAGAAGGTCGCAGTGTTGGAAGACAGATGTCCACTAAATCTTTGTGAGAGTAAGACGTACCAGGGATATACATAACCTAATCTATTTCTTTTGTTAGTTCCTTCTTCATCCACTGTTTAGCCGTACCCAGAATCTCTTTTAATTTCTTCTAATTAGTAAGAAAGAAAGGTACTTCTATTTTCCCGCTATTAACATGCTTTTGAGGTTGGACCAATCTAACTTCTAATACTACGGTCTCTGCTATCTCTATCCAGAATCTGTGTTTTACCTGTTTAACATGAGAAAGCCTCCAGACCTGCCAACACTAACGTTTGGCATTTACATTTTGACAGATTATGTAACATTTTTGCCCTAACAAATGTTAACAGTTTTTAGGTGAAATAACTTATTAACCAGTCATACATTGGTAGTCTCCACCATTTTTTCATGACTTTCTGAAAATTCGAACTTGGCAATCAGAAGTTACCTCCTTTTTTAACAATCTAAAACAAAATTACACCTTTGCAAAACCATTTTTTTATAAGAACAGATTTTTTTCCACGCAGCCACATATCCTTGATTAAGCATCTGATTCGTTCATTTCTTCTCCGAGTCTTTCAAATCCGCTTCGTTCGTCAGGGTTTTTCAGCTTGTACGTGACAGCATTAGATAGATTTAGTTAATTTTACAAGCTTCTTACACACGGGTGCATAGTTATTATTAATGATCAATCATTAAGGATAATTATTAATTTACTCTCTACCGTGATTGCGTTTCTGTCTCAAATTGTTAGTCTTTTTACTTCTTATCAGTCCTCGTCAGTTCAAATGTTGGCATTTCTGTCTGGATTGTTTTTTCCTAACTCCCCCTCGAAGCTTTGTAAGACAAATAGGTAATAACGAGTCACGGGATGAAACGCTCCCCTACTCGAATATATCCCGAAGACTCTCAAACGACATGACCTACTTATTCGCTCTTTCCGGCTCAGACATTGCATTTTGTTAAGTAGCTTCGCTTTGGTGCTGTCCGTGTATGAACTACCTCCTCGGACAACCCTCCGGAAGTTACTTGCACACGCATTGGGTGGACTACTACTTGTCTGAATTTCATACCTGAACTATAGGATGTTGCGCATGTTGTGCGACTGAACAATCACTCCCCTGACGCACTCGTTTCTTCCCCGATCAACCTCTAAGATTGTTCCAAAATGACAAAACGTCTCAAGAACGCCCCACACTAGAACTGCGGCCTTTACTGGCCAGACTTGGGAGTCGACCGTGTGTGTTAATTAAGTGTAACGTAGTTATGTGAAAAAATTATGTGTTTTTCGAACAGCCTAGTATGAGAGCCTGTTCTAATACACCCCACTAACAAGTCAAAGTACTCGTTCGTACCAAATGAGCTTCATACGAACTCCTTAATGCAAAGAGTATACATCAATCGATGACTTGTATCCTTACCTACTATCACATATGAGTCACTCATACAACATTTTGTCATTCGTTCATTTTACTAGTCTCTCAACTTTGTAAATGCGAATTACAGCATAGACTTGTGGTGATATGATTTCCATCTTGCATTGGTGAAGACCATTCACAAACTCAGTTTAATTGAACGCGGCTCGCTCCCCATGTTCCATTCTTTCTAAAAGGGCTGGTTGGTCCCTTGCCCCAAAAATGCTCACTTTCGCGTGCCCTTCCATATTACCGGTTAACAGTCATCTCTGCCATATCCCAGGTTCTGCTTTATACACTGATGTTATCTGTCCTACACTTTGTTTGGGACTAGCACAATGTCAGCATCGTTGTGCCTGCGATCTTTTCATTCTGTTCTTTGTACATCCAGCACTATTCTTTGTAACGCCCTATTCTCTGGTTGTGCCGGGGACATTCTGTTCGCGTGAGTGACGTCCTCTCTCTGTACAAGGACCTATCCCGCGAGCCCGACCCCCTTTTGTTCGGAAACAAATTCCGCAGCGATCCCATAGCTGGGTTGATTTCGGGGTTCTCCTGTGACACTAATTAGCACAAAACAGAAATACATCCAACATATATGTCCGTGGTTGTAGGTATGTCACTGAAGTTGTTAATTTAAGCAATATAAACACAGAAAAACTAAACAAAATAAAGCTGCGACCTCAGCATGTCGCATCACACGTTATAACTGTTTAATTACTGCAGACAATCAGAGCTGTGGCGAAATGTGGAACACAGTAGATAAGTTTTACATGCCTCATTTTTTGTCAAGCCGATGAATGCATTCAGTGTTCAGAGTCAATGTATATTCATATGACCATAAACTTTGCAATCCGATTCACAGTAGGGCTGTGCGATATTGAAGAAAAATGTAATATGCAATAACTCATTAAATAATGCGATATTCGATACGATAATGCTTAAAGTGCCACATGCTCATAATCGTACAGTTGTCATTTTTGCCTTAATTACATACTTTTAAGGAAACATCAGAAATACGTCAGAAAAGTTTTTTTTTTTCATATATTCAGTAAATATTCAGCCTTGTCCGGTGACAAGTTTGTAAGACATTAATAAACCAATGCACTTTCATAAGATCTTATTATAAAAAGGCTCTGCTAAACATGCATCGAGGCATTGTGCATGTGGGCAAGGTATATTTGAATATGGCTGAGAAGTGAGAAGATACAAACGTTTACATACTAATGGTACGTTTACATGAAAACAATGTTTTTGAAAACAATTCTTTTTGAAAAGTTTGCATTTTCAGGCCCTCAAAATGCTGTTGTCTTATAAATGAATGGCCAAAATCGCATAAAAAGTTTTCCATTTTAGTTGAAAACGGTGTCGTCTAAACATCCACCCAGTTTTTAATCCACCCAGGATTATTTCTACACCACTCCTTTCAATTTGATTGATTGAGGTGTTTACATTAAGGCTTTTCAATCTGATTGATCCATCAGTCTGATTAATAACAGCAATTGAAGAGACTAACAATTACTTAGTAGTAAAAGAGAGGGACGATAATAGAATACCGTAAATGCACACAAACATATGCAAAAGCAGTGTTGTAGTTGAGACCAGCTCAGTTGTGAGACCAGAAGAAGGTTGAGTCCTAGTTAAGACAAGACCAAGACTATGAAAATGTGGACCATATTCTTGGACGTGGACATGGTCTTGGTCTTGTCATGGCCCCAGGAGCATGTTAACATGTGACCCAAAGTTATGAATACCCCACTGTGGAATAAATGAATGAATAAAGATTTTTATTCATTTTCACTTCAGCTGAAACATGAAGCAACCACACTGAGCTCCAGTGAACTGAGTAGTGTGGTATCTCGTACCGATCTGGACCGGATGTGGCAGAAGGACCTGAAGCCCATGCTTGTTGTGCGCTATCCTGGTTCAACTGGAAGCCAACACGTTCAGCAGGTCAGTGTGTGTTTGTGTATGAAAGCTAACTTTTAAATGTCACAGTCTGTTCAGTGTCTGAATTTCTCTCTCTTTAGCATATTAAATCAACTCTCGGCTCAATGAACACGGGGTGGGAAGTGACGGAGGATGCCTTCTATGCTCATACGCCTTACAGCCAGCTTCCCTTTACCAACATAATTGCAACTCTCAACCCTGCGGCCAAACGTCAGTTGGTTCTGGCCTGCCACTTTGACTCCAAATACTACCCTCCACAGTGGGACGGCCGTGAGTTTCTCGGAGCAACAGATTCTGCTGTTCCCTGCTCTATGATTCTGGAACTGGCAAGAGCCCAAGATGATGACCTAAAGACCTTGAAGGTTTGGCAGTGTGCACAGGAGCTAGGGCTGGGTCATCATGATTGAACAACTAGTTGATTGAGATTTTTTCTTTCATATGTTGTTATTTTGTAATATTTTCGGCAGATGTGCTTTGCTTTAGCTGTGCGACTGTTTTCACAGTATTTATTTTTTATGTTTTTTTTTATGTTTGGCATATGAAATTAAAGAGATATTGATGAGTAAAGTAAACTAAGGACTCATTAGTTAGGCTCATTGGAAAAAAACATGCACGGTAGCTCACCCGCTACAGCGATGTGGAGCTCTCTGGTACGAGTCCAGTGAGTCACACATATAACTCCAGTGAGTTATACATTTACCAATCTCTTTTTCAGTTGGTAGCTGAACTTTAATTTGTGCCAATCATGAGATTAATTTTGCGTTTATGTATATTTGTGCTGTATTCTGTAGTGTCACAGGTAGATGGCAGCATGTGTGTGTTTTGCTGTTTCTCACAGGACTCTGGGTCAGATCTGTCTCTGCAGCTCTTCTTCTTTGATGGAGAAGAGGCACTTTACCAGTGGACCTCTGAAGACTCTCTGTACGGCTCCCGTCATTTAGCCCACAAAATGTCCACAACAGCACATCCACCGGAAGCCACCAACACCAGCCAGCTCGACGGCATTGTATAGTTCCCTCACAGACATGAATACATTGACATACAGCCAGACTAATCTAAAAATAACTTACTGCATCATACTTACTGTTAGAAAAATGTTTTCTATTTAGTCTATTCTTATTAATTTACTCATCCTTAAGTTGTTCCAAATCTGTATACTTACTTTCTTACTTGGAAAAACAAAATTAGATAATTTGATAAATAGCCTGGCCCAGGTACTGTTAAAGTGGCCCATATGACTTATGTGCTGTGTTATAATATTTCTGGAACTTTGTGCGAGGAAAACACTCATATTTAATTTGTTATTCACTGATAGGCTTTCCTTCTGCTGTAGCTCTCAGATTACATTTGTACTTCCTCATGAGATTTTTCACTGAAGAAAGATTCCTCTTGGTTTCTCCTACACAGCTATCTTCCTTCTGCGCTATCAGCAGATATATTTTAGATGCAAATGCATCATTAACCACGAACATAGAGTACTGAATTATGTTGTATATGCAAAGGACATCACAACACTTTCAGAAAAAGTACAAAAGCTGTCACTGGGTGGTACCCTTTCAAAAGGTACACATTTGTACCTTATTTACCCCTAAAATGTGCATATTACCTCAAAGTTCATACTTTGGACCTATATACTTTGAAAGAGTACTGTCCCAGTGACAGCTTTTTTACCTTTTTTTCTGAGCGTGATTGTGAATGTAAGGTTAAAGAGCATGAATGCAAGCAAACATTGACAAACTACAAAACTGGTTAGAGTCTTTCATTCATTCATATCTCACCAGGATTTGTTTTTCTCTGGACTGATTGGGAGTCCAAATCCTCGCTTTGGTACTCAGTTCTCCAGTACCGACCCTATGGTTTTCCAGACTACAAAACTTGGTTAGTATTTTTCTGCTCTTTTTTCTTGTGCCCACATCTTTTTTCTCTGATTTCCTCTTACCTTACGCGTCAAAGAAATTTATGTGGGTTTTTTGTTATGGATGCCAAAACATTACCGTCAGTGTGTGTGAGACTGTGTACACTACCCTTCAACCATTTTGGAGTAGTAAGATTTGAAAGAAAGAAAAGATTGACTTACATTCAGCAATGATGGCATTAAATGGATCAAAGTGGGAATACAGTTATATTATGCTTATGCTTTTGTGATTTATTATGTTAGTCAACACATCAAAATAAGTGTTTTTCCTTTCAACATCAATTCATTTATTATAAAACGGATAGTTCCGGTGCTTGATTCTGATTGGCTGAGCTGCGTTCGAAGCTGTTTTAAATTACTCTACAAACACACACCTTTTTTTACTTCTGTGTGTTGCTCGGCAACCCCTTTGTTGGAACCACAACTGTTTCTGATGAACTACATTGTTTGGTGGAAGAATACTGTTTTTATATACCACATCTCTTGTCTCACCTCACTGTTAAAAGACTCTCCAAGGGACACATTGTCACTAAACAGGAAGGTGTCATCATTCAGAGAGGAAGCTCCGGTGAAGGGCTTTGCGTTCTCCAGAGGAGACGGTGTGCTCGGCATGCTGCCCGGAGTCTGACTGCCGCTGTCCCCGTGATCGAACAGATGCAGCTGGGACAGGTCCAAACTCAAGACCCCTGCTTTCCCACCCCAGGATTTGGGTGTCGGCGCATCCCCTGGTGTTTCGGAGAGAGACATCAGCTCTCCATTGTCCAGGCTGTCTATGGACCTGCTGTCTGAGGCGCTGTCTCGCTCTTCGTTCAGCCTCCCCACGCTGTCTCCCAGAGGCCTGCACTCCAGAGGAGACTCCAGGCGGTTTCCGCTGCTGCTGCGGCTCAGCTCGAAACTCCCCAGGCTGGCCGCGTCACAACGGCCCAAACCAGAACCTCCGTCGCTCCCGGGGCTCCGGACAAACAAACTCATTAGTATGCCCTGCCAACACGTCTGCTTGGAGATCTGCAGCGCTGCATCGTGCTGAGACTGCAGCAGCGCATACATCTGCAGGAAATACCAGAAGTGCTGTATATATATAGCTTGAAAACATTTCATTTTATGAAATGTCATTTTATTTCACTTAGTGCAGTTTTTTTTGTTTTTTTTTGCAAACACGTTTATTTTAGGAAAATGCACATAGGTAATTAAACAATTAAAATTTTGGTCATTTCTTCACACAAAGCAATCATTCGACTTTAGAAGACTTATAATATATAGCTTGTGTATCATTGTGATTCTTTGATCCTTTTATATGGAAAAGCAATAATTTTGAAAAAAGAAAGTCTTTTTGTGCTCCACAGAAAAACTTCTCCTTTCTGAGCTATTCTTTAAAAAATGTTTTTTGCAAGTTTTCTGTTTTTGTTAATACTAATATCTGTAGTGTATTAATGTGATAAATGCTCTCACCCTCTTGCATACAGTCAGGCGAACACTGGGTCCGGCTTTATGGGTCAGCTGAACCACTGCCATCA
>JADLZN010000071.1:0-109040 GCA_018155175.1 Sinocyclocheilus anophthalmus
AATTTAACTTAATGGTAGGGGAATCTTTTTGATTGCCAAAAAGAATCAAACCCTGGTAAAATAAATAAATATTATTTTTGTATGCAGTTCTTTGAAAGCATGTATGTTTTTTGAATGCAAATCAACATGCAACAAAACTTCGTAATCGTGCTAGCTATAGGCTATAGTGAGGACCAAATGCTTAGATTCACTTTCATTTATAATGCTATACTTTGTATTATATCACATCTGCATCAGGGGTGCAAAAAAAATAATAATAATAATAAAAGTTAACGCTATGCAAGGGTGTTTCGCATGCAGCGTCTATGTTAGGGAACGCTAAATTTGACATGTTCGCTCTTCGACGCGCCCACTCTATCAGTCTCACTCCATCTTTTATTATTATTTGTTTCCACTTTGTATTGGACAGTCCGGAAACACTGATCGTGGAGTTTTTCCTTTTGCTATTGAGGCAAATGGGAATGCAAAAGCTAGATATAGTTGTGTCATACTCTCTTCCCATTCCACTGCTCGTCGAAGTTTACCCACCAACTATAAACGCTTCCGCTGCTGGAAACGTGGAAATGGGAAAAGTTCTATAGAGTGTGGACAGACTTCACTTTGTGGTCAAAACCTGGAAGCGAGTTTGAGCATTTTAGCACTTTCTCTTCCGGTTCCGCACCCATAGTCAATGAGGGTTTTTTTTAATGCAGATTTTTGGGTTTATATTCCCCTAAAATAAGGTCTGTGGTGTACACAAGCTCAAGATACTTCCGTTTTGTATTTTTAAACCTGTTACGTTACTTGAAAAGGCGGTTGCTACAAGTTTGAATACATGGGGATAACAGGCATTGTCGGAGACATTAAACATCACACGCCAAACATTTTATAAATTTAAGTAATTGTCCAATTGTCAGTATAATTATGGTGCAATAGTTGAATAATACCCATTGTAATACTTTTGTCCCACATTGTTATATTGCTGCTCAACAACCCCCCTCCCCCCCTGCTTTGTGAGACCGAAATGCAACCACAAGTGGTGTTGGATCGGAAGATGCTCGTTTTACAAGTGCTTCCTACGGATTAACCCCAGTGGAGACTCTGGTTGAATTATCCAAAGGTGTAAAATTCCTAGCAGAAGAGTATGTTTTCCTACAAGTTTATTTGGTTGGTTAACCTGTTTTTTAGGACCGCTAATGGTGTCCTCGTTAAGAAGTTTAAATTTGTCAACTAATGTCCTATGGGTTCTTACTGGTGCGGCAATCTGTTGTAACTGACTGTCATTCAATGGCACAACCCAGACTTTTCAATAAACCTGAACCATGCACCATACACATACATACCTGAACCCACTTTTCATATAATCCACACCAAGGGGGATCAATTGAAAGGGCGATGACCATTTATACAACCACACGTTTCAACTTTGGTGAAATACAGGCAAATAAACATATTTGTAAAGGTTTAGCTCATACAAATGTACCTTTTAGTTTTTCCCTGCTTAGCCCATAGGAATAGCTTTTCTCTTAGATCACATTTCAAGGTTGGTTAAATGGATAGCAATCACTCCCAGTGACATAAGTGGCGGCAATCTGATACTATAGCTAACTGAAAGCACCAGTCATCAAGCCCAACCGTTTCAATTTCACCTATCATTACGCCTCGTCTCACCCAGTCCTTTAAAACGTGGACCACTGCTGGTGTTTTTTTATTTTTCTCAATATCGTTTGCAATGAAATATTATCGACACAAACCATTACGTTGGAAAATCTAAAATATACCCAGAAGAAAAATTACACAAACAAAGTACAAACGTGGCATAAACAGCAGCTGCGCAATGTCCTTAATTTTTGTTCTAACTCCCCTCGTTTTGTCCCCTCGTAGCCTGCGTTGTTTGCTTTTGACTGCTACTACACTATTTTAAATATCAGTCCGACACCACTCAGCAAGATACAGCGTACGATTTTACATCTCATCTGATAGGTAGTATTACCGCTCTCCCTTTGTTTTACAACTGGAAAATATGTCACTAGTACCGTGTGATAAAATGGATATATAAATGATTAGTATGTCAATTAACTTGCAATGGTGTAAGAACTAGTCTGCCCAGCCCAATTTCATCCACAACCGCTGTTGAAGCATCTCATTCCCAAAAGAGCTTATTATATAGATGAGATGTAGCTGCTAGATTCCTAGATCACTTGGGATGGTCACATCCTGAGCAAATGGTGACCAACTGTAGAATGGGAGCGGGTGTGGGACACCAAGGACCATCTCAGACAATTAGGTGTAGGAACTTAATTATCATACTCGTTTGCCTGTTCCTGTCATCAGCAGTAACTCTTCACTGTTCTTCATCATCATCATCATCATCATCGCAGCAGAATTGTTCATTGTTGTGTTCAGTGTTGAATGTGAGTGATGTGACTCTCTCCTGGTACAATGGAAACAGTTTATTGTCCAGCATCAGTGTGTCTGATCTCAGCAACAGTCTCTCTCTACCTCTGGAGGTGGAATATCAAGATAAAAACACCTACAGCTGTGTGCTCAAAAATCCCATCAGCAACCAGACCAGACACGTCTGCATCAGCAAATCAAATTCTCACTGTAGCCACTGATGCATCTTTGAAAAAACATGTGTCAGACGCATGAATTAAGATACCTTTATGCTGCTCCAACATTCTACAAAATTATGTCATTTATGTTTTGTGACGATCGTCTGTATGGATTTCACAGTCACATTTTATAGGCGCATGTGCGCTTGTGATGTACAAGACAATACACAAACAACAAACCAAAATGTGTTGCGAAACATAATTTCGATGTTTTTAGAAAAGCCATTAGAATATCTTCATGTGAGAAACATTGCGTATCTCCCATGTATGTCATGACACTCACTATAGTAACTGAAGAGCGTCACAAAACAACAAAGTCATTTTTCAGGTGATTAGTTCATATTTCCAATGATCAACATGAGTCACTGATGCATTTTTTTCTGTGTCGGCCGTGATGCCAATTTGTCCAAATTTACTGAACAACTTCAGAGGTTTCTGTCCGTAGGTTATTGTGCTGAAATATATATTTTAAAGCAACTATGAAACGGTGAAAGAGTGCAGGATCTCTAAATTCCATCATCACTACAGACTTCAACTTTCAAATAACTGAAAAAATCAGTAATCACATTATTTACAGGGGTCCATACTGTGACCTAGTTTCTCGTTTGTGCAACTACATTTTTTTATTTTTAGGTGCCATTACCAATTAACCATTACCAAGTTGCATTAGACTTACAACACTGTTTGCTCTGCACCATGCAGTTCTATGAAATCACTTTTTTTCCCAGCATTTTGTAAAAGCAAGACTCAACATACAATACTTTAAACGCATAAAAATATACAGCTTCACTTTAAAACAATGCTTCAATCGAGTAAATTTGAAAGTTGCATTTTATTAATCCAGCTAATACAGTGTCATTGACATTAAACTTCATGTTAGCTTAGTAGTAGTATATACATTTTCTTCTGAAATCAGTGCTGACTGCTCTTATTAGACAAAAAGTCAGTCAGTCTTCAGGGTTAATTTGTCACATTTTAATTTATAAGTTTTTATTATTATACCTGTGTGATGTGTTTTTTTTTTTCTTTTACAGAAAGGTAAAGAGGAGGAGGATGTGGTGTATGCCGGTGTCGCCATTAGAAGATAATCAATTTTCAAACAGTCTCAAACTTTTTTAACAGATTTATCTAAGTGATAATTTTGAATCTCCTGTGACACCCAGCAGTTCCTGAGTCTATGGCTGAATTTTGGGATTGGTAAAAATCACCACATACAGCAGCAGAATTTACAATTAATTCTGAAATATTTTTTTTTGTTTTTTCATAGTTTTAAGCCCCCAGCAAATGAAACTCACCACTTGGCCAGCAATGTTTTCATGAATTCTAGCAATGCAAGGTTGTGAGAATATCAATGTGATTATTAAATGGCAAAATCGGCAATGTGATTATAAATATGCAATCTGATGCACTGCATTTCTTAAAGTGAAACATGGCACTGTGTTCATTAACACAGCAGCTCATGTTCCATCATTTTCAGTGTCTCAAGAGCTGCTCGGTTCACAGTAAATGCCATAGATACAGTATCTACGGTAAATGTTGCTCCAAAAGAATTTCATCTCTGTAAGTGTTGTGACTTTAATTTGCTTATTTACATCCGTAACTAAAGATATTAAGAAAAATATTAGTACTGCATTTACTGTTCTTCTGTAATAAAAAAAAAAAAGAAAAGTCCTTTTGTTCTACTAATTGTAGAGGCCCCTGCCAGTTTGAGGCTCTAGCAGCTCAGTTTGTGAGTCAAAAATAAAACCTGCTGTGGTATATTTTTCCATCTGCACAGAGATGTGGGTTGGTCTGTTGGATAGACAAGCAAGAGTCTGCATGAGCACGAGTCTATTACTGGACATCTGTGGTTAATGTCAGTGCGTGTGCGTTTATCTTGATGTGTCAATAGCATGTGGTTTAACAGTGTTTTTCCGTTTCTACACATACGACATTCACAGTTTGACTTCTGCTTTACAAGGAACAGCTTTACCATGAAATACCCATCAGTGCTGCGCTTGTCAAAAAAAAGAGAGAGAGATCACATCAAAGTGTGATATTACTGTCAAATATGATATTTATTATTTTCTTTGAAAGCTTAGATTTTGTTTCTTATCGGAAGTAACCTACTGTCTTGTCCTCTTTGCTCTGCGATGTGTTTTCACTGCAAGAGAAAATGGACATGTGGCGTGAGAAAATGAGAAGTGTGAAAATTAAATGTGGTGACGTGTGCAAATAAAAAGTGCAGTCAGTAGTCATTTCCAGCTCTAGCAAAAGAATCTGAAGTCATTCCTAAGAACAACTTCTCTTAATATCACATCTTTATTTTTTACAAACATTGTATCCTGTTTTCGTATGTCAATATCTTAATAATTTTACTGTCATAAATACAATTTTCTGTTGTAATGTTTATATTATCATGCAGTTGATCAGTAGTTAATCATTTCTTTATTTTTCATCCCTTTTGGGCAGTAATTAACTAAGAATTGCTATGATGCGACTATATATTTGTACTATAATGCAAATTATATTTTTCAGTGAAAGAACAGTGTTCCATGCAAAGGCACACGCAGTACCGGAAACATTTTATCAAAGCAGTACTTTAATCACTCACCGTTCTGTGATAAATGAGTTTGCCTCAAAGGTGAACAAACAAATGAAAGAACATTCAATTAAAAAGTGCCTTTTTCAACAACTTCAGTGGCATTTTTTTTCTCAAATAAAGCTTCTTTTTCTTTGTGTAGTATTCAAGTCATAACCCCATGAGACTGACCACTTTATATTACAAAATCTCTTTTAAGATGCATTAAATCTGTAACGCTACAATAATATGACTGTCAAAATACAAGGGTGCTTTCACCCATATAATGAGACAGTTACTTCTAACATCAGGGCTAGTGGTCATGCTAAACAGAAAACCTTGACAATTCATTTACAGCACAGGTCAGACTCCCACCCTGGAAGGCCACTGCACTGCAAAAGTGTATCTCTAACTAGCTCTAAACACCCTTGCTGAAGCTCGAGTAATCCTGAGACATCAATTAGCTGGTTCATGTTGTATTTGATTAGGGTTGGAGCTCTGGAACTCTGCTGGGCTTCCCAAAAGCATCGTAAGCCTACGTAAATCATAGTCCCAGTGCCACCAATGGAGCTACAATCAACTTAGGTTTACAATGCTTTTGGGAAGTGTTACTTTCTACTAGGCATATGTGGAGTTTCTGCGCAAGGGCGCCCTCCGGCTTCTAGTATGAATTAAACAGTCTTTACATTATGTGTGAACTCATTAATGCTCACCCTATTTTAGGTAAAACTAGGAAAGATAATACTTTTATCTAAAGAAAAACCGGATTCCCTAAATTATCGTCATTGATATCGTTATAGCAATAAATATCAGAAATTATCGTGATATATTTTTAAGCCCATATCGCCATCCATATTGAAGATTCTCTTTTTTAAGGTTACACTTTTCAAGAAACTCAACTATTGCCTTTGCTATTGATTTGCCCGCCTTCAGTTCAACCAGCCCAAGATATGTGGACACATGTTCTTTTTTTAGCGCTAAAATACAGAATCACCACACCTAGGTATTTTAAGACACTGACATCAGTCGACTCATCCAAAAGCAGACTTCTCATCTTCCACATCTAATGTTATAATCTTCAGAAAATAAGGAGCCAATACTCCCTTAATCATTTCTGTGCACTTGGTGCGGTGCATGTGGAAGTTTGTTGCTGCCACAGAATCTGAAAAGGCAGCTTTGCAAGCCATACCTAAATGGTCGAATGCTAGCAGTGAACAGTGTTCCGCAAAGGCCATTGCCATAGTAACTTCTGCACTTTAGCAGTTATCCTTTCTTAACTGGTAATGTCGACTGCTTTGCGGGGTTATATGGTTTTGATTTATTTATATGCTTTGCTGTAGTACGATGTTTTTTGATGTTATACATTTTTGCAAGCATATCGGATTTGCAGCATGCACATTGCACAGTATGCTCGGCAGTCATCCCCAACTACTGGCTTCAGCCACCCTTTAAGTTCAGGTAAGACTCCCACTCTTTTCTGTATTTCTGGCTGTACAGTTTTGATTGAGACATGTTACTAGTTCTAGTTAAGTCTCTTCCAGATCAAATTCATTTCAAATTCAGTTTTAACTGTGGTTGTTGTTTTTTTTTTTTTAAGTACTTTAAGAAAATTTGAAACGAGTTGCTAATGCGGCTGCACCCAGCCAACCATTTTTGCTGCTGCTGCAGCTTCTGTGCCTGGCTACTTAGACCTTGTGTAGCCCCACCCCTGCACTCCTTGTCTTTAGTCTTGCAGTTTGTGTTTCTACAGCGATCTTAAGGATTTATGAATGAACAGCTCATCTATTGAGTTAGGTTTGCAGTCACTACTGATCTTTGGATTGATTTACGTGCTAAAGTAGCAAGCTAAATTTGTGCTTTTTGGGGAAAAAAAATTGCTAGAGTATAAATTTGCTAAATCTAGCAACAAGCTAGCTAAATCTAGTTTGACACTCCTGATTTAGAGGAAAGTGTGCATACTGCTGCATAGAGCACCATCTAGTGTTAAAAAATAAGACTTCATCATTGGAAAAGCTCTAATAGAGTGCAGCATAAACAAATCTCACAGCAGAGCAGCCAAATGCCTAAAAATATACATTTGTAAATCATTGACACACCACTGACCTTTCATCACTTAACGTTCTAAACCAGGGTGCCCTGTTCCTGAAGATCCACCTTTCTACAAATTTCAGCTTCAACACACCTGCTTGCATCATTATCAAGTGTTCATGAAGACCCTCAAGAGCTGGTTCAGGTGTGTTTTGTAGTGGATGAGGTAGTGGATCAAATTAAAAAAAATTATAATCATTTTAGTTTAAATGTGCTAAATGACTAGCCTTTATCTATTGTGTTTGTTATTATTATTATGAGAATCGACATATGATCGTCTTTCCCCCCCAATGCTCCTAAGGCAATTATTATCCAGCATTTAAGCGTGTAACATTAGACTTCGAGTCTCAATCAGGCATTAGCCGCGACACCCAATGGATAAACGCAATGATATCTCTGCCAATATGGTCCTCCTGGTTCAGAGATTAGAATATAAAGTTTACTAAAGGTTTTTCATATATTAGTGCTACAACCCAGAATCTGCCCCACCTAAATTGACCTTTAAGGCAACACAAATAAAAACACAGGTGTGTGCTCTTATACATTGAAAACATTGAAACACAGTATGTTTATACCATTATGCTAAAATAAGAACTACTGATGAAAATATCGAGGCTGACTCTCTGAGAAATGTCGAAAACTTTATACCGTTTTAGTGCAGAGATTTCAAATCCAAAAAGCCCAAAATGTGAAGATGAGCCATGTAGACAAATTAAATCTTCTTTAAGGGGGGAACTGGATACAACATTGTGAGCGTGATATGGTCTGGCACCGGCTTGTTATGAAGGGAAAACGATCCATTCTCAGAGAAAAAAAAACCAACAAAAAAAAACGATGATGTGGAATAGAGTCTTGAGTCGTGCGCCAGAGTGTTTTTTTTTTTTTTTTTTTTTTTTATTGTCAAAATAGCTCACCCTCAAATGTGTGATATTGTGGTGTCCAGATAGATGGCTCAGGACCCGGATTTAAAACTGACCCGGAAGTCCACAACGTTGATGCTGTGCGTATGACGTCAGGCGAACAAGGCGTTCCATAAAAACATTTCTGTTTTTTTTTTTTACAAAAATAGTGGACTTTTACAAACTTTACATTGAAATAAAAACTTTTAGTAAAACGCTGGCACGTTCATATCTGTTGATAATCGAACACTAGACTACCAGTGAAATGTATCCAAACTTGCCACTTTGTTTCATAAATGCATGTTTTCACATTAAGCGCCTCTATTGTAATATAACCTCTTGAATTTCCATCTCAACTGTTCTATTAGTTCATAGCTTAGATAACTTACAGACAGTTCTATACTGCAGCATGCAAGTGTTATGTTTATCTACTAAGTTACCTCACTGCCTTCATTCATGCGCTAGATGTAAACAACCTTAAAAATTAAACTATTATCATTTGACCACTAGAGGGATTGGTCATATTTCCACGAATTGTGCTTGTAATGTGGTATTTGCTTAGGCAAAACAAAGTTATATTGCACGATATTATAGGCCTACGGTAATTAAAAAGTAAATATTTGAAAATATGTACTTTACCAGTAAGAAAATTATGTATTGATAAACCACAAAGCGTTTTACCATAGTAACCATAGTTTCACCCAAATGTTACTTTAAATAGTTATTGTTTTTTAATATAGGATCTTAAAAGAGACATTTTTCCTTTGTAAAGCAGTGGTTGATACCAGTTTTACTGTAGTAACAATCTATATAATGTGTGTGTATATATTTATTCATTTATTAACAGCATCACACACAGTCTGCCCTTATGACTGAGTGATAGCATAATGCATATACATACCCTGTTGAAAACCCCCCCCAGCATATGCTGGTTAGGTATGTTTTGAAGCTGGGATGCTGGTTTGAGCTGGTCCTTTGCTGGTTTAAGCTGGTCCTTTGCTGGTCTTAAGCTGGTCGGACCAGTTTAGAACCAGCACATGACCAGCTTAAACCAGCAAAGGACCAGCTTAAACCAGCTCAAACCAGCATCCCAGCTTCAAAACATACCTAACCAGCCATATGCTGGTTTAGCATATTATACTACTACTATTTACCTATTCAATATTAGCGTCGCCCAACCAATATTTTTACAAAGATTACAAGAAAATATTAAAATATATTGTAAGATTAGAAAATTAGTTCACATTGCTGAAGATCGAGTCAAACAGCTAGAAAACATTTAGTAGCTAATGGTAATATTTAGAATCTTAAAACGTTAAAGGTGAACGTTTTATGAAGTAGAGATTTGAAATCCCATAATGTACAGAGTCTGAATACAAATTCAATCCTTTCATGACAAACTCACACATTCCAGTCACTATAGAGAATCAGACCTGCTTTTATTGGCATTTATCACACAAACATATAAAAATCATTTAATTTAATATAATTGTTATTCAAAATGAAATATCAAAATAAAACCAGCTTTAAACATACAGACCTTGACCAGCATAAATTCAACAAAGATTACTATATGAAAGCAAAGGCATACCCTGAGATGGAGACTTTCCCTTATTTCTAAGACACCACACAACAACATAAGATTTGACAGTGACTGATGAAATGAGCAACAAATGAACGGAGCAAATATAAAACGTAATATGAAAGAGATACACAGAAGTCACACAGACAGGTTTCTATTATGAATCTTTAGATCATGATGTCCAAAGAAGCCTAAAATGTTAAAGGTCAAGCTTTTAAATCATTCAGCAAAAGCTCAGTACACTGTGATTTCAGATAATAATCAGAAAACATTAGATTATAGATAATATTTTATATATATAGATATATTTTAGATATAACACAAAAATGGACAGGATTGCATTACATTTTCAGTTATGTTTCTAGCACCATGTTCTATTTAATACTACATATAAATGTGTGTGGAAATTGTACAGAACAGTAATACTCTCTTGTCAGACAAACTAATAAAACCATGCATAAGTGCTTGAATATTGATCACTATGGACATCAAAACAACATTATTTTAATCAATGAAATTACTCCTTTTGAAAAGGTCATAGTACAAAAAAAAAAACTTTCATCCTTCAAAAGCTGGTTGAGGCTTGGTGCATATTTTTAGCTGGATTTAATTTCCACCTTCAGTGGAATTGGACGGACATCTGATCACCGCACGCAAAAAAATGCAAAACGTCGCTCTCATATTACAGAGCCATTAACTGAAACACAAAAACAAGAGAAACAAGAGGAACATATCAGATACGATCAGGAACTCTCAGTAAAAGGTCTTCTTGAGATGTCGAAATTCTCAGTCTGAAAATGTGTCCAAAACTAACATTAAATAAGACGATTTGGATGACAAGACTGGTATCACTTCTCCCAAAAGTCTGCATTTGAGGACGTTCTTAGAGGGTTTATTTTAAATGGCCAAACTGACAATCTGAGCACCAGTTTGGACAGTAGTGTCACAAACCCCCAAAATCAAGAGTCAGCAAAAACCCAATTTTATTATGTTGCACATAATGGTGCAAACAGCATCTTACCCGATACTGGATTTCCCCTAATGGCAGTGAGCCCAATTAAACACATATGCAAAATGTTTTGATGATGAAAACACATTTTTTCATCTTCAAAGTCTCTGTTACATAGTAAATCGCAAATGCTCCGCTTATTATATCAGCTGTTTGTAATACTTGCCATCTTGCGTTTGACGACGACGAATCACAAGAACAGCTCCGATCACGACCAACAGCAAAACAGCAACAACAATTCCGACCATAACATATCGAGACCAATTCTGAGCTGTAATGAGAAAAAGATTAACCAGTTATCAATTTTATCAGCATTTCTGAGTGGCGTTTGCACATTTCTATTTTGTTTGTCAGTTTTAAAATACACCAATATTAAGTTCACTCAGTTGTTCTCACAGCACTGGCTATTATTAGCCTACATTAAAACTCTTCAAATACTCACAACAGACAGAAATAAAGAATCTCTTGAATATTGTGCGTCGGTTGCCGGTGATATCCAGGTGATAAAGTCCAGTGTGTTTAGTTCTGATGTGCCTGATGGTCAGAGATCCGGTCTTACTGTCCAGCTCCAGTGTGCCGCTGTATCTCCCATCAGCTCCATCCAATGTAGTGAAGACCTTTGTCCCTCTATCGATTTTTGCTATGACAGAGTCTCCATGCTCAGACCTCCATACGATCACGTCATCTGTGTGTATTTCAGGAACACCAGATTCTAGCGTGACAGAAGTTCCCTCCATCACAGACAGCCTGTTCTCTCCATCTGTCTCAACATTAAAACACAGGAGAACTTTCACAGACAGCAATTAAGCAATTGCAATTAATACATTCCCCAGGAATCGAATCCTAAGCAGACACGACTCGACACATGAAAAAAGGATATGCAATCTTCTTAATTTTAAAGGGATAGTTCCCCAAAAATGAAAATCTGTCTTTAATTACTCACCTTCATGTCATTCCAAACCTGCAAGACCTTCGTTCATCTTCGGAACACAAATACATATATTTTTAATGAAATCCGAGAGCTTTCTGACCCTACATAGACAGCAACGCAACTGACACGTTCAAGGCCCAGAAAGGTAGTAAGGACATCGTTAAAATATTCCTTGTGTAAAATAGTCGTTGTGATACTGCAGCGAAGACGGACATGGAAAAGATGAAATTGTTGAATAAAGTCGTTATTTTTGTTTTCTTTGCACACAAAAAAAAGTATTCTCGTAGCTTCGTAAAATTACAGTTGAACCACTGATGTCAAATGGACTATTTTAACAATGTCCTCACCACCTTTCTGGGTCTTCAACGTGTCAGTTTACCCTGACGCGAAACTCCCTATTGCATGGATTCCATATTGGAAAGAAGTGATTTCGCCATCAAAATTTCACAGAGCAACGGTAAATGTGACTGTACATGGAATGTGTTTTTTTTGCGGAGCCCCTAATGGGACATATCTTTTAGTGCTTTTGGGAAAGAATGCAAATGTTATGCGAGAGAATGAAAACAGATTTTTTTTTTTTGTCATCGTGTCTCCTTACAGCAGTGATGGCGACACGCGACAAGCTAAGTAGTACTACGAAGCCGCCAAATTAGATTTAATTAAACATCATATATAATTTCCTGATGGTTCAGCTATCCTGAGATAACAATGATGAAAAGCCACATTACAAAAAAGTCCTTCTCCCAAGGCATTATCTTCTAAATACAATGACCAACATTTTAAACCAATGACAACACAAACATAAGATTTCTGAGAACATGTGATTAAAACGACATTTTAACCGATTTTGATACTGATCCAAAGATCCTTAGTGAATTTCACTATTGCAGCGACTCACCAATAGATGTCACATTGAATGTCTTGTGCGTGGTGTATCTGCTGCTGCTCTTGCTGATGTTGATTTCATAAAGTCCAGAGATTTTGGGTTTGACGTTAGTAATGATGAGCGATCCAGTCTGATTGTTCAGATGCAGTCTGTATCTGAATCTCCCATCAAGAACATCATATGTAGAGAAGATTCCGGCGGTCTGATTTATTTCAGCTATGAGCGTGCCTTTAAACTTCCAGGTTATCTGATCTTCTCTCCGTATTTTAGATAGACCTGAGGGTAGAACGACAGAGTCTCTCTCCATCACCGACACGACCTTCACGCCATCCGACGCCAAATCAAGCACACCTAATGAACAGAAATGTTTCTGAGAGTCAGCAAACACGTTCACCTTGAGTCTGAAACTGCACCTAAATATCTGACGCGCTCACCACTGATATTGAAGGACTTTTTTGATGACCCTCTGGCACTGTTGATATCAAGTTCGTAAAGTCCGGAGTCTGCAGTTCTGATGTTTCTGATCTTGAGATCTCCAGTCTGATTGTCCAGCTGCAGCTTGTCTCTGAATTCCTCAGTAACATTAGCCTGTACTCTCTTATTGGAGTCACTGTTGACTCTAGCAATGAGATATCCTTCAAACCTCCACTCAATCAAACCCCGGCTCTGTATTTGAGTAACTTCCGTCTGTAGAGTGACAGAATCTCCCACAATCACAGACACTGACTCCACAATATCGGTCTCAACGCCAGACACCACTGCAAAACACAAAAGCAGTCATTTACAATAAAATCCACATGCAATATTAAAGCAGAAATGAACACTACCCACAGGTGTCAAACTCAGTTCACGGAGGGCCACAGCCCTGTAAAGTTTAGTTCCAACACACATACCATGTAGATTTCAAATAAGCTTAAATGACTTGATTAGCCGGATCAGACGTGTTTAATTAAGGTTGAATCTGTGCAGGGCTGAGTTTGACACCCCTGACTTAAACCATAGGCATAGACCACATATTTACTCCAAATAAAGTCTAGATAAATCTCAAAGATGTTGGAAATGACATGTACCTCAATTTCAAGTGTCATAGCATAGGGTCTGAATACTTGTGACATTTCATGTGCTTTTTAAGAAATTGGCAAAGTTATTATCACATAGGTTTATGGAATGTAGATTCATGTGGGGGAAAGCAATTTAATAATATTCAACATAACAAAAGGTGTTGGAACATTTAAGATTTTGTCAGATATACAGACATTTAAAAAAATAATAATAATAACAATAATAGGCTAAAATTAGGGGCTTAAAGACTCGGAAGCCACCAAACTTCCTAAAAACACGTAAATCGAACCGAACCGAAAGCTTTGAATCGTTTCAAATAATATAAGAACAATTAAATAAATACTACAACTTACCGTTTACCAATAATAGGAACATACAAATTAAACCAAGGTTCTTCATGCTGAGTTTAGCGATGAAACCGAGGATCCAGCGAGTAATGAGCAACTTTAATGAACAGTCGCGTAGAGGCTTGAGTTATCAGGAACCACGTGATAGAGGCAATATTTGATATTATTGATTGTTGTTGGTGTTTAGTGAGGGGGCGAACACGCTTGAGGGGGTGATACAGCAAAAGTGTATATACAGTACATGAGATCTAAGTGAAGAAGTTTCCTTCGTTTAGAAATGTTTTCTCTTTTGATACTGTATGCATATTGTTCAGTTTACTGCTGTTGTAAATGTTAACAGCTTGCAGGAGGCGCTGTTGTCGCATCCACAACTTGGATATAATCAAACTTGTCGTTTTTTAAATTTTTATTATGCAATAGAAGAACAACAAAGACAAGTAAGAACAAAAGACAATAAGGGTTACAAACAATACTCCGAAGCATACTATGTTAGCTTATAAGACTTACACCATGAAAGAGTCTTACATGCAATAGAATTATTAGAGTTTCTTAAAGAGTTTACATGCACCAAAATCTTTCCTGAAAATAAAAAAGTAGGGAGTTTTCTTTGAAACTTTACACTTATGCATGTAAAATTTAGCAAGATATAGCAATAGATTAATAATAAATGTACAGTGAGAAGGGTCTAAATTCAAAGAGTAACCAATTTTTGGGGGTTATACAAAAGTTTGGATATAAATATTTGTTAACAAAATTGGAAAAGTCAACCCAGAACACTTTAGAATAAGCACAGTCCCAAAACAAATGATCGATTGTTTCTTCAGACTGAAGGCAAAAGGAGCAACTGGGGGAAATACTATTGTTAAATTTAGCAAGTTTGTAATTTACCGGATAACAATTATGGATAATTTTGATAGAGACGTCAACAACTTTATTAGATAAGAAGAATATTTGTCGAAGAAGCCAAAACTCTTCCCAATCTATATCACTAAATATGTTATTCCAAAAACTCACACAAGCAGGTAAAGAAATCTGAGATCTATTAATAATTGAGCGAATGTCTTTGTTTGACATGATATTGAGAAGACTTTGGTCAACGTTTTCTTTTTTTAAAATAATGTTCAGATATACTTCTGGGGTCAGTAGCATGTTCTCAAAAATAAAAAATAAAAAATAACATTGATATATTATATATAGGTATATATATATCGATATATATATATATATATATACCTAAAAGCTAAACTATAAATAAAACATTCAAACGCGATATTCATCTGTCATTACAGTTAAATTTTAGTCCAACTTGGTGCTGAACAGGTATGAAGTCACTGGTTATATGGAAAATATCCAAATATTTATATTCCGAATGCAGTTTCAGCAATTTAGTTGGTAAAGACGCTTGTTAATTCAGCCTCCTAACATACAGTGGGGAAAAAAAGTATTTAGTCAGCAACCAATTGTGCAAGTTATCCCACTTAAAAAGATGAGAGAGGCCTGTAATTTTAATCATATGTATACCTCAACTATGAGAGAAAAAATGAGAAAAAAAATCCAGAAAAAAATCACATTGTAGGATTTTTAAAGAAGTTATTTGCAAATTATGGTGGAAAATAAGTATTGGGTCAATAACAAAATTTCATCTCAATACTTGTTATATACCCTTTGTTGGCAATGACAAAGAGGTCAAACGTTTTCTGTAAGTCTACACAAGGTTTTCACACACTGTTGCTGGTATTTTGGCCCATTCCTCATGCAGATCTCCTCTAGAGCAGTAAAGTTTTGGGGCTGTCGCTGGGCAACACAGAATTTCAACTCCCTCCAAAGATTTTGGGGTTGAGATCTGGAGACTGGCTATGCCACTCCAGGACCTTGAAATGCTTCGTACGAAGCCACTCCTTCGTTGCCCGGGCGTGTGTTTGGGATCATTGTCATGCTGAAAAGACCCAGCCACGTTTCATCTTCAATGCCCTTGGTGATGGAAGGAGGTTTTCACTCAAAATCTCACGATACATGGCCCCATTCATTCTTTAGTTTACCCACCCCCACGGATCAGTCGTCCTGGTCCCTTGCAGAAAACAGCCCCAAAGCATAATGTTTCCACCCATGCTTCACAGTAGGTATGGTGATCTTTGGATGCAACTCAGCATTCTTTCTCCTCCAAACACGACAAGTTGAGTTTTTACCAAAAAGTTCTATTTTTTTTTCATCTGACCATATGACATTCTCCAATCCTCTTCTGGATCATCCAAATGCTCTCTAGCAAACTTCAGACGGGCCTGGACATGTACTGGCTTAAGCAGGGGGACACATCTGGCACTGCAGGATTTGAGTCCCTGGCGGCGCAGTGTGTTACTGATGGTAGCCTTTGTTACTTTGGTCCCAGCTCTCTGCAAATCATTCACTAGGTCCCCCCGTGTGGTTCTGGGATTTTTGCTCACAGTTCTTGTGATCATTTTGACCCCACGGGGTGAGATCTTGCGTGGAGCCCCAGATCGAGGGAGATTATCAGTGGTCTTGTATGTCTTCCATTTTCTAATAATTGCTCCCACAGATGATTTCTTCACACCAAGCTGCTTACCTATTGCAGATTCAGTCTTCCAGCCTGGTGCAGGTCTACAATTTTGTTTCTGGTGTCCTTTGACAGCTCTTTGGTCTTGGCCATGGTGGAGTTTGGAGTGTGACTGTTTGAGGTTGTGGACAGGTGTCTTTTATACTGATAACGAGTTCAAACAGATGCCATTAATACAGGTAACCAGTGGAGGACAGAGGAGCCTCTTAAAGAAGAAGTTACAGGTCTGTGAGAGCCAGAAATCTTGCTTGTTTGTAGGTGACCAAATACTTATTTTACCGAGGAATTTACAATTAATTCTTTAAAAAGCCTACAATGTGATTTCTGGATTTTTTTTCTCATTTTGTATCTCATAGTTGAGGTATACCTATGATGAAAATACAGGCCTCTCTCATCTTTTTAAGTGGGAGGACTTGCACAATTGGTGGCTGACTAAATACTTTTTGCCCACGTAAGTTAATACAAGTTGACTCGAGGAATTTGATGTTGTCAACTCAAAACAACACTTTGATGCAAATAAATGTCTAAAATGCTTATGCGTATAGCTGTTAAGATTGTTACTGCACATTTTAAGCCACATATAGCCTCTTTGTGTCTTTAAAATAATTTGCCATTCAATAAAAAAAAAAAAAAAACATGAAAAATATAGGAATATTAAGTATTTCTACTGTTGTTTTTTTAAATGCCAAGTTTTTATTAAATGCCACACACATAAACACAGATTGCAATGAATAAATAAAAAACACAGTTTTACGCAAATTTTGAACATTCCATATATAGCACATTTCAAAATGAATATAAAATACACCCTAGCCAAAGGAATATATAAAAACAAGAACAAAAAAGCGAATTATATGGATTTACAATTTGAATTATCACGAACGGTCATCTTATATTGTGTTAGCAAGTCACGGCGTCTCTCATTTACACCTTTCCTGGATGTGATGATGTCATAAACTACAATAGCAACAGTAGCCACGCCCACCACAACAGAGACAGCCAATCGGGCGAGAGCTTCAGAAGCATGACAGCAGAAGGCACAATCTGAGAAAACAAAAGAACACCATTTTACATTCGTGAAAGATGAACAGCAAATCATGCACTAAACTGTTGGCATGCATAGCCTTTTTCCACAAGATGCTAACATACCTGAACATGGCCGACAGAGATCAGTGATGTTGACATATCTAGTCCAGTTGCTGATGGGATTGCTCACCACACAGCTGTAGGAATCATCCAGACACTCCAGATGTAAAGACAGACTGTTGTTGAGATCAGACGCACTGATGCTGGACAATAAACTGTTTCCTTTGTACCAGGAGAGAGTCACATGACTCACATTCACCACTGAACACACCAATGAACAATTCTGCTGTGATGATGAAGATGAACAGTTTGAAGAGTTACTGCTGATGACAGGAACGGGCAGACGAGCTGAAAACATGAGAGAATAAACAGCAAGTGTCAATTATATATGAAAAATGGTATTATATAAACAAAGCAAACTGCAAACCTCTACTCACCATAGACAGTAACATTAAATCTATATATAATCTTTATCTTGCTGCTGATGGTTACTTGATAGACTCCAGCATGTTGAGTTGTGATGTTTGTGATGGTCAGAGATCCAGTTTGATGATCCAGCTTCAGTCTGTCTCTGAATCTCTTATCTGGACCATCATCTATTATCGAGATATCGTTGGCCGCTTGATCGATTTTCGCAATAAGAGGCCCATTAGTTTTAAAGTTCCACGTGATCAGATTGTCAGATTGTTTATCGGTAACACCAGAGTCTAGAGTGACTGAATCTCCCTCCGTCACTGACACTGACTTCACTGCATCTGAATCACCAAACACACCTGGAGAGCAAGTTTTGGTTAAATATTAATTTATGTATAAGCAGAAAAGAGTTCCACACAAATATCATTTTATAGCTCTTTTATAAAGTCTTACTCGTTAGACATCAGACTTGAATCTATCACAAGGATGAATTAAATTAATTTATATGTTTTACTTTCTATTCATCAAACAATCCTGAAAAAAGTATCACGGTTTTCACAAAAAAATAACTGTTTTTAACATTGATAATAATCAGAAATGTATCTTGAGCGGTAAATCAGCATATTAGAATGATTTCTGAAGGATCATGTGCACTGAAGGCTGGAGTAATGATGCTGAAAATTCAGCTGCGCATCACAGGAATAAATTACGTTTTACAATATATTTAAATATATATAAAAAAAACAGTTAAGAAACTATATATAAGAAAACATCACAATAACATTCACCTCATTACTGTTTTTACTGTATTTTGGCAACAAATGCCTTAGTGAGTAGAGACTTCTTTCAAAAACAAAAATTACAAAAATCGTACAAATCCTACATCTCAAACTAACTCCTCAATTGGATTTAAAGCACTTTTCATCTAACGATATAAGCCAGAGCACATCTGTCTGATTTCTAAATAATTCATCCGCTACCATAAAGCATAACATGTTTAACTTACCGACCAGACAGCAACAGCACAAACAGAACAAAACTAATCTGTCGAACATTTTCCTCAACAGTTCAGCGCTCGGAAATAATACCACTCAAGGTGCTCGAGGTTAAAACACTGAAAGCCTGTGGTTTGCAGACAATGGAAACAAGTTCTAATCCGCTGCATCTTTTCTCTCCTCCCTCCACAGATACGACAGCTAACCTGAACATGCAAAATCACTGACATGAGAGGGTTCTTATTGATGAAAAACGTCATTTACAAGTCATGGAGAATTCAAAGAAGCTACTTTTACTGGTCAAAGCACAGACACCACAAATGAATACATTTACGGTTCGCCAGACTGTTTAATGTGGCTCACAGGTGGCTTAAGTGCGTTTACACCAACCTCAATCCAGCTAAACAATGCGCCTTGTGCTCAGACATTGTTGATGCTTATGAGCCTATAAAGTAAGAATGCTGACTTCCATGATAACAATGAGATTTCTCTTACACTCATCCACGTTCATTCAGTTTATTTTATTTTACAATAAAATCTTTGGTTTAACTCATCTTAATGTGATTATGAAGCTCATGTGAAGAACAAGTGGGAAACTCCAAAAGGGAAGTGCAAATGTGCTTTTGCTGCGACTGTGATTGAACGCAAGCAATGCTTGAACTCAGTCGGGTGTCAAAATGAAACCTGTTATTTGACGTCCGATCTGGAAAACAATGTGGTTTGATGTCGAAACGGTAGATTCTGCTGGACAAGCAGCATGTGCATGTGATGACTGTAGGTGTGAAGATTGCATCTGGGCTTTTTGTTTTCTTCTTGGTTCCTGCTGATATGACGCTCACAAAAAATGAACTATCAAAGCAAAATGTTGACATTCGAACGCATATTCCTTTGTGAAACATTCAAATGCCGTATATTCTTTGGATTAAGATTAATCTTGTTGTCCATGACTTTCACATTATGTAACAGTGTGATATTTCAGTAGAACTTAGCAAAGGTCATTTCTAAGAACCTTGTTATCACACCTAGATCCCACATCCTGAAGAGGACTTTCTTATTGAAGACATAAAGCACATGTTGTTGGTGAGTATGTGTGTCAATGCTTGTGAATGTTTAAAATAAGTAAATTGAAGGAAAACATCTAATGACTTGAACTTGCACTATCTATGATATGACGCAGCTGTTCACTGGTTGTTAACAGATGTTCTCTGCTTGTTAAGGTTGTCTTTAGTTCTCATCTGTTTTGGAGAAGTAAGTGGAGAAACATTTATGGAGAGAGATATTTTTGCCTACAGATTGGTGTAATCAAGACATTGAATAGCAAGGACTAATGAGGCTATGCTAACCACCTAAATCCTTATTCTTATTTCGTGTGTAAAATCAGAATTCACTTCTCATAGGCTATAACCATACTTTTGATCAATTGGGTGTGCTACGCTCTCAGAAAAAAGTACATATGCAAAAACTGTACACTGTAAAAAATGATTGTGATTTTAACAGTAAAAGACTGTAAAAATGCTACAGTAAAAACTGTCAGTAAGTTTCCATACTATATTCGGTGAATAAATGTAATTACATTTAATGTAATTTTACAGTAAAATACTGTTAAAAATACAGTTTTTTTTTGGAAGGTAGGAAAAAGAAAAGCCATTGTATAATTTACAGTGAAAAAACTTAAATTGACACTCCCAGAATTCCCTGCATGACTCTTCATATTTGATGTTTTTTTGTTGAAATAACTATGTTTCTTCTTAGTTTTTTTCTTATTAGTTGTGTACATTAGGGTGTACATCTTACATCTAATGTTGTTAAATTAATGTGTATTGCATTATTTCAGTATCATGTGTGTCACCATGATGGGGTTTAGTGTTTGTGTGAATGACACTGTGTGCACCTTCTATATATAAGTATTGCCCTCCTCAGCTCGTAGAAAAGCTGTTTGTGAAGAGCTTTGTTTCATCATGTGACTTTCTCATCACCACCTGTTTTTGGTGGTTATCAGTGCATTGCAATGGTTCAAAACAGATATTAACACTTCAGTATGTTGGTTTATTAACATTACATCAGTTAATCAAATACGGTATTTTATTGTGAATTTAAGTTAAGTCTGTAAAACCTAAAATGTTGCTACCATATTTTTTATGGTGAAGTTCTGGCAACCACAGCTGCCGGTATTTTACCGTAAATGTCACAGATTTTTTTACAGTGTACCTTTAAGGGCTTGTCAGGGGGTAGTACTTTATTTACCCCTAAAAGTTTCATATAGTACTTTTTAGGGGTAGACAAGGTACAAAGATGTCCTGTAATAGTATAGCCCCATTGCTGTTGTACCCCTAAACGTATCTTTTTTTTTGCACATTTTGTCTCTATAAACAGATCTCACAGCAGAGCAGCGAATAAGCCAATTATAGACACTGGTAAACCAATAAACACTGCTGATGTCATTTAGAAAATTACATTTAAAGCTTTCGAAATAGCAGCTAAATAAATATTCTTTCATCTTTGGCACAGACTTTTCGTATTGGTCGTGAAGCATCACCATTAGGCCTACCTCATCACGGCACCCCAGTACCAGAGCTAGTCGGAACTCATTTGTTCTATAATCTGAGATAGAGAGAAAATTTTTTTTCAAAGTACAAGAAATGCAGTCATTAAACAAAATAGCCACATTAATATATTTTCACAAAAAAAAAACATGTTTGCGGTGCTTAATGTGCAAGACGCTCGAAGTAGCCTACTAAACTAACCTAATAAAGTTTATACATAAACAAATACATACATTTATTCATCCACTCTATGCGGGAGAGCCACACAGATACGTGAACACTGAATTCCGTTCACTTCTGCATCTATTTGTGCCTGAAATGACACATACGTGCAAAATTATGCCAAAATGCATGTCTCTGCAAGTATCCTTGTAAACACAGTTATGCTTATGGTTTAGGTGAAGGTAAACAATTGAGAAAGAAAATGGATGTGTAACAGTAGCTATATTGGTTCACCGCAGTTTAATGTTCCTGCTGCTTTCTGTGCGATGAATGTTAATCAAACAACAACACACATAGAGAAAAATCACGTTTGTACCGTTGTGCTCAAAATTATTTGGTAAATATGATCAAAGAAGGCTGTGAAAATAAATCTGTATCATTAATCCTCTTGATCTTTTATTTTAAAAAATTTACAAAAACCTAACCTTTCATAGGAGAATAAGAATTTAAAATGGAGGGAAAATCTCATTATGAAATAAATATATTTTTTCTCTCTAATACACATAATCATACCCTTTATTCAATACTTTTCCCAAGATAACAGCTCTGAGTTTTCTCCTGTAATGCCTGAAGAGCTTGGAGAACACCTGATAAGAGATCAGAGACCATTCCTTCATCCAGAATCTCTCCAGACCCTTCAGATTTCCAGCTGCATGCTGATGCTTCTCCTCTTCAGTTCACCACACTTATTTTCTATAAGGTGCAGCTCAGGGAACTGGGATGGCCAGGGCAGAAGCTTGGTTTTGTTCTCAGTGACCCATTTTTGTTTTAATTTTGATGTTTGTTTGTGGATCATTGTCCTGTTGGAAGATCCAACCATGGTCCATTTTAAGATTTCTAGCATGGACTGTCAGTTTTAAATTTTTTATCTGTTGGTATTTGACAGAATCCACGATGCTGTCAGTCTGAACAAAATATCCAGGATCTCTTTGACAGAAAAATAGGCCCACAACATTAAAGATACAGCAGTATATTTCATTGTACACATGGGGTATTTTTACTCATGTGTGCACCAAACCCATCTTGAGTGTTTGCTGTTAAAAAGCTCATTTTTAGTTTCATCTGACCAAAGAAGCCGGTGCCATTTGAAGTTCCAGTCAAGTCTAGCATATGAATAGGATGGGTTGTTTTGGATGAAAAAAAAAAAAAGGGGGGGGGGGGAAGGGGGCGTGTTTTTCTCTCGATTTTATTGAAAACCTCCCCAGCAACATTTGGTGATTGTTGGGGGCTGGTTTGATTTCTTTTAGCTTTCGGACAGAGACCTCACACTATTTTCTACAGTTCTCCAGCTGTGATCTTGCTGAGAGTCTTTGGCCACTCAGACTCTCCTCCTCGCCACACTTTAAGAAAAAATAGACACACATCCTTTTCCAGGCAGTTTCATAACATTTTCTGTTGATTGGAACCTCTTAATTATTGCCCTGATGCTGGAAATGGGAATTTTCAATGCTTTAGATATTTTCTTACAGCCACTTTCTAATTAGTGAAGCTTAACAATCTTTTGCTGCACATCAGAACTATATTCTTTGGTTTTACGATGCTTTTGGCTTTGTGATGGATGATTAAGGGAATTTGGCCTGTGTGTTCCTCATATTTATAATCCTGTGAAACAGGAAGCAATGGCTGGATAATTTCATGTTCCTAGTCACCCTGGTGTGATACAAAATGCAAATATGAATGGAAATATACTCCAGAGATATTTTAATCATAAGAATTTCTAGAGGTACCAATATTCATGGCCGTTGTGTATAAGAGAAAAATATTTATTTCATAATGAAATTTCCCCTCCATTTTAAAAAACAAAAATATGAGCGACAGGCGACTAGCCGAATTGGTTAAGAGGAGAGTTTTATATTTTATTTTTATTTTTATAAAGCTTGTGATTCTTGAGCACAAAATTTAATTTTACATTCTCTGCACAGTTTGGCTTTTGGTGACGTCCTTTGCAAAACTAATCCGCCCACGGTATATAAAAAGGTTACTGCTCATTAATCTTAAAATCTGGTACCTCTCCGAGATTCGAAGTGTTCAGAGGAGTCGCGGGGTTGCCGGTCTCATCCATTGTACCTTGTTTCTAATATGCTATCCCAAGTTGCCATAAAGTTCCTGCTTGCCTCTTCCCTTTATAATAACCGTTAAATTCTAATGTAATGTTACTTGGGTAAATAGTTACAAAGATTGACAATATTAGAAGTAGATTAAATTTGTACAGTAGTGCTAAAGCTAAGGAAAAATTAAATTCCTGGCTCCAAAGGACTTATCTTTTAGAGGAGGAAGGGCACTCCTGCAAAGCTGGGGTTATTTCGAGAGTAACCTTCACGCTCTCTCTTGTATGTTGGGTAAGTTATCTGTGCTTGAGGTCGTAGAATGCTTTTTGAGTTCCTTTAGAAACACAGAAAGACACTATATCAAACGGCAGCTGTGGGTTTATCATGTTGTTAGCAAACGGTTTTCGGTTTAAACCTCAATTTACAGTTAAATACCGTATTTTCATTGACTGATATAATGTTGATATACCAACCTTATTGAAGTACTAAGATCTGTTTTGTGCCTTTGTAATACACTGATAACCACCAAATGCAGGTGGTGATGAGAAAGGCACATGATGAACCAAAGCCCATCACAAGCAGCTTTTAAAAAAATAACATATATAGAAGGTTCACAGTGTCATTCACACAAACACTAACCACCATTAATAGTTGGTTTTTGTACGATTGTCGAATAAATCTGCTTGATTAAGTGACTCCAGTTATGAGCAAACAATGAACAACGTTCAAGTGTGATACAAGTAAGACTTTAACTACATAAACACTTAAACTAGTCTAACATACTACATAAACACTTAAACTGTTCTAACATACACATACACACACACACGCATACTGTTGGTATAGGAAAGGGTTAAAGCTTAACGCAGTAAGCTTTAATCGCAGAATGAAACGTGACTAGTAACTGGCTGCTGTGTGGTTTGAGTTTGAGCTCCGTCAAGTTCATTCTTTGTCGTCTAATTTTTTATCTTAAAATCAATTTATACACCATCCTTTTTCAGTTCTATAACTTGTGAATATATCCCCTATCGTATTCTCCAACAAAAACAATCAGAGCGCCTTGTAATCACTAGTTCTATTTTTGACTTTCCAAGTCCGCTATTAGCATATAGCCCATTAGCATCGACAGCGTGGTTGCCGCTAATCTCGCTTACACTAACACTCTATTCACACACATTACCATTGTTTTACTCACTGTTACTTGCTTTAATGGCGGATGTGTGTCTACCTTTGAGTGCAGGTGAGGACACGTTCGAGCTGCATTCGGGGCAGGTCGAGCTGGAGGCCGTGGAGAAGCAGATACGGGACCTGGTGGCAAAGCAGACCCAGCTTAGAAAGCGGAGAGCCGCGCTGGAAACATCCAGGGCTGACGCTCACAAGTCCGGGGTAAGTATACAGCGTGCTGCTAACTCTCCCACCACCTATACTCCGTGTGTTTCTCTGCACAGGCCCGGTGCACCCAGGACGCGATCTTCCCAGATGTCCTTCACTCCGGCGCCGGGACACCACGGACCCTGGGTGCACCCCCCACGGAAGACGCGAGCCAGGCCCTGGGTGACGACCTCTCCCCCTCCGCCGACTCCGGTTTTCGAGATCTCCACCTGGAACCGCTTTGCTCCCCTCCGCGAGACGGAACTCGCGTGTTCTCGATGTTTCTGCGCAGATACCCGCGATCCTGACGGGTGACGAGAGCCCCGGAGCGGTCGTGCTTCACGCGGGGGCTAACGACACCAAGCTGCGGCAGACGGAGACGCTGAAGAGGGACTTCAGGAGCCTGATCGAGACGGTGCGCCGCACAACACCCGCGACGACGATCATCGTGTCAGAACCGCTTCCCACGTACCGACGAGGACACGAAAAGATCAGTAGGCTTTTTGCTTTAAATGAATGGTTATTGTCCTGGTGTAAAGAACAGAAACTGCTCTTTGTTAATAAATGGAATCTTTTCTGGGAGCGACCTAGGCTCTTCTGTGCTGATGGCCTGCACCCCAGCAGAATCGGAGCGGAACTCATGTCGGACAACATCCCCAGGACGCTGCGATCCTATGACTAGTAAGTCAAATCTCAAATAACTGCCCTGATTACTTTTGTTCTACCCGCTTAAATGATTAAATTAAGTACTTGTACAATCTATAAAGACTGTTTCTGTTCCCCGAATAGTGAGGTCAAATTATAAATTTAATACAGGATCTAGAAAAAATCTGATCCTGATTAAACCAGAAAAATTTAAAATAAATGAACAAAAAACATTTTTAAAGTTTGGACTCCTAAACATTAGATCACTCTCACCCAAAAAAGTTATTGTAAATGAAATGATCACAGAAAATAGATTTGATGTACTCTGCTTGACTGAAACATGGCTAAAACCAAATGATTATATTGGCCTAAATGAGTCTACTCCACCAAGCTACTATTATAAGCATGAGCCCCGTCAGACTGGTCGTGGCGGCGGTGTTGCAACAATATATAGTGATATTCTCAATGTTACTCAGAAGACAGGATACAGGTTTAACTCATTAGAAATACTAAAGCTCAATGTTACACTGTCAGATATGCAAAATAAATCTATCTATCTCTTGCTCTGGCTACTGTGTACAGACCACCAGGGCCGTATACAGATTTCCAAAAAGAATTTGCAGATTTCCTCTCAGGCCTATTGGTTACTGTTGATAAAGCGCTAATTGTCTGAGATTTTAATATTCAAAAATTATAATAATACAAATGATGCATTAGGACTGCGTTTACTGACCTAATACACTCTTTTGGAGTCAAGCAAAACGTCAACGTCACTCATCGTTTTAATCATACACTAGACTTAATTATATTGCATGGAATCGATCTTACTGAAATAGATATCGTACCTCAAAGCGATGACGTTACTGACCATTTCCTTGTATCGTGCATGCCGTTATACATACAATTAGTATTACTAAATTAAACTATAATGGCTCCCCCCCCCCCCGCGTTATCATCCGGGTAGAACTATTGTTCCAACCACCAAAGATAGATTGCAAATAAACTGCCTGATTTATCTCAACTGTTCTGTGTACCCGTAAATACACATGAACTAGACGAAATGACCAGCAATATGGGCACTATCTTCTCTAATACATTAGAAGCTGTTGCCCCCATCAAATTGAAAAAGGTTAGAGAAAAACGTACTGCGCCATGGTACAACAGTAATACCCATTCTCTCAAGAAAAAAACTCGTAGTCTTGAGCGCAAATGGAGGAAAAACTAACTTGGAAGTTTTTAGAATTACGTGGAAAAACAGTATGTCCAGCTATAGACAGGCTCTTAAAGCTGCCACGGCCGAGCATATCCACAAACTCATAGAAAAAAACCAAAACAATCCTAGGTTTTTATTTAGCACAGTGGCTAGATTAACAAATAACCAGACGCCACCCAATCTAAATATTCCCTCACAGTTTAATAGTAATGACTTTATGAATTTCTTCACTGATAAAATAGATAACATCAGAAATACAATAGCAAATGTAGATTCTACAGCGTATAATACTTCAGCTTCATTCATCGCACCAAAAGATAAACTGCAGTGCTTTACAACTATAGGACAGGAAGAGCTAAATAAACTTATCACTGCATCTAAACCAACAACATGCCTGTTAGATCCTGTACCCACTAAATTACTGAAAGAGTTGTTACCTGTAGCAGAAGAACCGCTTTTCAATATTATTAACTCGTCGTTATCTCTAGGTCACGTCCCAAAACCATTCAAGCTGGCGGTTATTAAGCCTCTTATTAAGAAACCACAACTAGATCCTAGTGAACTGGCAAATTACAGACCCATCTCAAATCTTCCTTTTATGTCTAAAATTTTAGAAAAAGTTGTGTCTGCTCAATTGTGCTCCTTCCTGCAAAAAAAATGATCTCTATGAAGAATTTCAGGCCCCACCATAGCACAGAAACTGCACTTGTTAAAATTACAAATGACTTGCTTCTTGCGTCAGACCAAGGCTGCATCTCATTGCTAGTTTTACTTGATCTTAGTGCTGCGTTCGACACTATAGATCATGACATACTCATAGATCGATTACAAAACTATACAGGTATTCAAGGGCAGGCTTTAAGATGGTTTAGATCCTACCTGTCCGATCGCTACCACCTTGTTCATTTAAATGGGGAGTCATCTCAATTATCACCAGTAAAATATGGAGTGCCACAAGGATCTGTCCTAGGTCCTCTGCTATTTTCGATATACATGTTGCCCCTTGGTAATATTATTAGAAAATACGGGATTAGTTTCCACTGTTATGCCGATGATACTCAACTATATATCTCAACAAGACCAGATGAAACTTCTAAATTATCGAAGCTAACAGAGTGTGTTAAAAATGTAAAAGATTGGATGACCAATAATTTTCTCCTATTAAATTCGGATAAGACAGAGATATTACTTATTGGACCAAAAGACAGTACACAGAATCTCTTGGATTACAATTTGCAACTAGACGGATGTACGGTCAAAAATCTGGGTGTTATATTAGATAGCAACTTGTCTTTTGAAAATCATATTTCCCATGTTACAAAAACAGCATTCTTCCATCTTAGAAACATTGCCAAGTTACGAAACATGATACCTGTTTCTGATGCAGAAAAGCTAGTTCATGCATTCATGACCTCTAGACTGGACTATTGTAATGCACTGCTAGGTGGTTGTCCTGCATCTTCAATAAACAAGCTACAGGTAGTCCAAAATGCAGCGGCTAGAGTCCTTACCAGGTCAAGAAAATATGATCATATTACCCCAACTTTACAGTCTCCGCACTGGCTACCTATTAAGTTCCGTATCAGTTACAAAATATTATTACTTGCCTATAAGGCCCTTAATGGGTAAGCTCCTGCGTACCTAACTAGTCTTCTACCACGCTACAATCCATCCCACTCCCTAAGGTCGCAAAACTCTTGGCAGTTCCTAGGATAGCAAAGTCCACTAAAGAAGATACAGCTTTTTCGCATTTGGCTCCCAAACACTGGAATAGACTTCCTGATAACGTTCGGGGTTCAGAAACACTCTCTCTGTTTAAATCTAGATTAAAGACACATCTCTTTGGCCAAGCATTAAAATAATGAATGCTGGCCAAAACTCAGGCTTACGGTTCGCTACCAGTTCGGACGTTTTTTTTTGCTTACTGCTCTGCGCTTTGCTCCCTATTTCTGTACTTTTCTCTGATTTTTCTAAGTTTTTTACTTCAGCAGATCAGCACAGTGTTCAAACAACATATTTTTGGCACAAACACTGAAACTAAAAACTCTCTGGGACTGGAATAATACCACGAAAAAAAGACTTTGCCTCCCACTGCCAGCAGCCTACATTCCGGAGACTGGAAAACACAGCTGTCTACATTCAAACAAAAGAGAAATAAAATGCCTCCTGTTGAATCTACTTGCAGCATGAACTACCGCAAACTTCTACAAAGGATTACGGTTATTGAAACAAAGTTACTTGCTGAATTTCCAAAACAGGCAGAACACTCAGCAAACCGTAATCGTGAACCCCCTCAGCATGCAGCCGGTGAGTCCCATGAATCTAGTAAATCTCAACAGTTTATACCAAGTGTAGAGAAACAAGCCGAAACTGACTGTTACACAAATCGATGGCACAAACAGGGAGCGAGACACAAAGGCAGTAGAGACACAGATTGTCAGAGTTTCTCGTATTGCTACGTAGCAGCCTCTAACCAGATTTGGCCCTATGACAATGCTTGTGAATACTGGTATTCTACCACTCCCTATACATCTTGAAAACAGATTTGAAGTTTTAATGAATGTGGGTGAGGAATCCCCAAATGTGATTAAACATGGATCGGATCAGCCAGCAGCTAACATCGCTACTAACAGACGCCCAAGGTCGAGCAGACAGCGGCTTTCAGCTCAGAGCGCAGCCGAGCCCAGGACTCTGATAGTGGGCGACTCCATTATCAGAAACATCAGTAGCAGAAATTCAGCAACTTTCTGCTTTCCTCAAGCAACAGTCTCTGATGTAAACAAGGAACTTGGGAAAATTCTAATGAAGCACAAGAATGCAAATCAAAACATCATCCATGTGGGGAAGAATGATAATCGGAAAGAGCAGTCAGAACTCCTTAAGAAGGACTTCAGTGAACTCTTTGAAACACTTCGAAGACTTAAAAGTTCAGTCGTTCATCAGTGGGCCACTCCCAGCAAGAGGAACTAATATGTTTTCACGTTTGCTTGGGCTGAACACATGGCTACAAAGAAACTGCAGCTTAAAAGGAGTCAATTTCATCGATAACGTCAATCTTTTCTGGGGCCATAGACAACTGTTTAAACTGGATGGCCTGCACCCAAACAAATTGGTGCAATATCTAATAAAGGACAATATCTATTTCTCCCTCCATCATCCTTCAGTAGTGTGTGCCAAACTACTCAACCTGAATGGCACACACACACCTGGACATGGTATGAGTGACCACAGGACTTCATATCAGCTTCCGAGTCATCATGTGGTTGACACATCCCACAAGGACACTGAACACCACGCAGCCACAACAAGCCCTGCTCATGGACACCATCACGGCTGAGCCCTGCCCACAGAGCTCATCACAGACAGACTGTGACGTATCAGAACAGCTCCAAGACTCAGCATCCAAGGACGACTTTCTGGAAAACAGCCAGGAAGCCAGGACAACATATTTCAGCCACCGGAAACAACAGAGCCACAACCCTGCTCACCAGACACATTATCCCTATCTCCAACATCTCCACTTCTAAGCTTCTCACAGAAAATGGAGGAAATGGTTTATGCTGGGACCAGACTCTCCCACTCTTTTGCTGCAAGCCCCAGATATCAACTAAANCTTGTTTTAAATTCATTTTAAACCTCTTACATCAATTTTTTTTTTTTTTAAATACTTTCAAATTTTTACACTTCCTTGTTTTAAATTGTTTATTATTGTTTCTTTCTTTTTATGAAAAGCACTTTGATACCATTGTGTTGAATGTCTGCGTATACAAATCACTTGCTGGCCTGCCTTGCCTTGCCTAATGCATCTCATAATCTTTTACTTCAGTTATATCTGATCAAATGCATATTATTATTATTTAGTTTTGGTTAAACAAATCAATTTTGCTTGGTGGAACAGCAACGGACGGCTACGAGGTTCTTGTATTAAGTGATAGATTCTCTGTTTTTGCCACTGGATTGACATCCCGTGGTAACTAGGATTTTACACAAGCTTCAGTCTGGATCCAGACACCTGAGAAGAGATGATGCCAACCACTCAGAGGACCTCAGATGATGCCATCCTGAAACACTGGTACCTAACTACCACATTTTGGTATAAGTTTGATTGCATCATATAATAAGTGCTGTTAATATTATTCATCGTCTGTATTATTACGTCTTAAATTGATATGCTTTTGTGTGGGGGGGGGGGTTTGTCCCGGGTAGCTGCTGTTCGTCTGGTGAGGAGTTAACTGGCCCCGCCGCACTGAGCCTGGTTTTCTCCCAAGTGCTTTTTTTTTTTGCCTCCAGTCTGGTCACCGATGGAGGTTTGGTGCCTTGCCGCGGTCTGCCTACTCCCTGGCTTGCGTAGTTGGGGACACCGTGTTCATTGCCAGCATATCGTTGACAGATTGCAAAGATTTATTTAACTGATGCTGGATGTTGGAACTATACCGTCTCTGTGAGTTCCCCCCAACTCGTAACTGAACTGTCTTAAACTGAAAATTATTGTTTTACTATTATCAGTTTGCATTATTGACACGATTTTCACTAATAAGCCTGTCAGCCTTGAACTTGGCTTGGACACAATGCTGTATTGTTAAATAGCGCATAAAAGTATAAAAAGTGACCTTGCCTTAAAGAGAAGAGAATAAAATAGAAATTCTTGAATCCTTTCGCAGACTTCAGCAGATTCTACAGCCTGAAAGGCACATCAAATGCTTTATTTCAAACACACTTTTGTAAAAAGGTGTAAGTGATACCTCGTGTATCAATTAATAAGGCTAAGTTTGAATACTTGCACGTCTCATCGGTGTGAAAGAGAGGTTTGATGTAATCTGAAGGTTGCAGTTGTTCTTTGCTGAAGTTGGTTGATGAAAATAACCAGTTTGCGTCAGAGAATCTTGGTGCATGGAAATTCAAGGCCGAAGGCCTGGCACAAAACGTAGGATGTCCTGGAGCGTTTGGAACTCACATCTTATCAAAACCTAACAAAACCACCGACTCTGGGCGGGTCCCTGGAGCGGGGCCTTTAAAGTCGGAGAAGATCCCCGCCTCTCAAGATGGGCTTGTCCAATGAGAAAGACGGAAATTCCAAGCGGGAGGTGGCAATTGCTGGAGGGTTTTACGACCCTTTGTCTCTATGCATGGTGTTGGGGTGTTGATGCACAAGCTAATAAAGATTCTTAGAACACTAATACGTTGCATAGGTATAAACATACAATATAAACTCTCAATTCGGTTGCATCAGAAGACTAATTTTTTTTTTTTTTTCCCATAGAGTACTAAACATGGTAGGGGTTATAGAATATGTAGGATGACAGGGAATGAGTGGTTTCGGAATCATTAAGCCTGCATAAAACAGTATAAATCTCAAAGCAACTACACCGATGACCTGAACGTATGTGTGTTCATTCAAAGAAGGGTTTTTCCATTAATTAATTAGAAAAGAGTCCATTTCTACTATGCACTGTGTCTCTTCCTTAAGAAAAAGGCAGTGATTTTCCCTACATGCATTCCATTAGATCGTATATGTATCTGGTGTCAGGGTTGCCATGTTAACCGGGGGGAGGGGGGGGGGGGGGCTGGTTGCAGACATCGCTGGCACCAGGTTATTGGGTGATTTATGTTTATATTTTATCTTGTGACCTCTTTGTTAATCTAATGAATAACTGATTTGTTAAATCAAATGAAAAATCGTGTGTTTGATTGGTCCAGACGCTACAATAATATCTCTAAACTACCTATTAAATTATCAAGCTTCCACAAGCAGATACTATTGGCCTGGCACTTAATATATAAACACAACTTCAGCCCATGCAAATAACCATGATATTTGTTATAAAAATAAATCTATATTTTTTTCCTGATTGGTTTAAAAATAATATATTTTTTTGGTTTCTCAGCTTTTAAATAGTAATGGTTATTTACTTTCTTATTCTGAGTTCTTAAGAAAATATTGTATTCCTGTCCCCCACGGGGTTTTTTTGTGTGGGGGGTGGGGGAAAACTAAAAAGTTTTTTTTTTTTGTCTTTTGCCATAGTTATGGATGACATTCCCAGAGGAGCTATTGCATTTGTAAAAAACTCTGTTGATTCTGTACCCTCCTTTATTTCCATGACTAATCCCTGTGAAACAGTGATAGGGAAAATTTGCTTTGCGCTCAGCCCTTCTTTCGGGAATAGAAAGATTCGACATCTTTTTCAGAATGATATAACTACTGTTCCTTCTGTTGTATTTCACTGGAGTAATTATCTTCATGATATTCCTTGGAAGAGCGTGTGGTCCTTACCCAATAAATATTTAATTACGAACAAGGTTAAAGAGGTATCCTTTAAATTGCTTCATCGAGTTTACCCTGTGAATGCTTATATTTAAAAAATGCTTCCGGAGAAGGATCCTCTTTGTTCCTTTTGTGGAATGGTGGATGAGTCTGTCTCTCATCTTTTTTGGGAATGTACCCATGTAACCATTTTTGGGGGAAATTCTGTTTATTTATACGTTCTTCTCTCTTAGACAATTTTTCTTTGTTGTACAAGGATGTTTTATTTGGTTTTTATCATGTTGATAAGAATCTAAAGGACAAATATTTTCTAATAAATCTATTTATTTTGCCAGAAATTTTTTTTATACATAAGTGCACATTTTTGTCTGTAAAGCCCCTATTTCTTATATTTTTGTAAAGATCTGAAGTATTACTTGGGTACAATATCTACCTCCAGCAATGTTAAAGCCTTAACATTGATAATATTGTGTGCATCTTATAATATTGGTTCTTTCCTATCATGTACAGTTGACTGAATGCTCTGTGACCTTTTGCCTGGTTGTTAAAAAATGCCTTTTGAGGCACCTTTACTTTATATAATGTAATTTATATTACCCCTGGCTGCTGTCCTGATTTATGGTTTTTTTTTCTGCTTTATTCTTTTGGTTTTTGTGATTTTTGTTGTTACTATGGTTGTATATTGTTGGTATACTTGTTGATAATAAAAAAAAAAAATTTAAAAAGATTGAGCGACAGTGTTTAATTCTTCTATCTGTAAATATTTTCATGAGTTGATGAAATTTCCTTCCTCAGTTTGATGTTCTTTTGAGTCCCAGCTGCCCCTTTGTGTTGTGATTGTAGTATCCCACTACATTTTGTGTTGATTTAAGTTTTTTATATTTTAACTCTACTAATGACTCCAGTTTGCCTTTACAGATTTATTTTTATTACAAACCCAATCGTTATCGTCGTAAATTGTTTTTGTAATCGTTCTTTATTTTTAATGTTAAAACTGTATCTCTTGCCGCACAAAACTGGCTTAAATCTCCTTTGTTTTCCTCTTTTTATTTTTGAATTTAACTCTGTTTCATCCCTCCGCCTATAACCCACAACAAATTCAATATTTTGATGCATTGATTATAAGGGGGGGGGGGGGGGGGGGGGTGACTATTTAGGATTATTCAAAGATTTTACCCTAGTCCTGTTCCATTTTTCTGTGTATTATAATCCATACTCTCGACCCGTACCCCAAACCCATTGCTATTTTATGTGTTTTCCTGTATCGTTTCTTTGTCCACTTATGATTTTCATTGTTAAAGATACAACCATCTTTCCCCTGACTTGTATGTAATTTATAAGTTCTGCAGTATACTCATAAAAAGAAGATTCAAGAGGACAGATGTCACTCAACACGTCCTATACACCACAGTAACTCACAACATACCGTATGCGGTTTTCTCAGCGTTTTGGCTATTTGTAATAAATGAAAAATAATAATGATAAATGCTGACCAATAATTCATTATATTTTTCATTAAAACAAACAAAATGTAATTTGTTTTGTCATATGCCATAGCTATGCATGACTATACACTAGACAAACGCAGCCAAGGTGAATGCATCTCATTTTTCAGTCCCAGTAAACAAAACAGAAAAAAAGTTCCTAAGCAAAGCAGCAGCAGCGTCACATATATTGTCTTTGGCTAGGGATAGTGTGTGTATGCATGCACATGTATATAAAAAAAGCACAGTTTGTGTGTGTGTGAAATACTTTTTTTAAGTTGAAGCGCCAACCAGTATCTTTCATTTTTACTGAGCTTACTTATATTGTCCCTTTCGTTTGTAACATATGCTATACAACACAGAAGCACACATCATGAACACGATGAGACAAAGTGACGATGGGACTCTTTTTCACCTTTCCTGGATGTCATAAACTTCAATAACAACAGTAGCCACGTGAAAAAAGACTGCCAATCAGGTGACAGCTTCAGACGCATGACAACAGAATGTAGAATCTGAGAAAACAAAAGAACAGCATGATGCAAAATGGCACATTCGTAAAAGTTATTTCTTGCTCACAGCCACAACTCAATAACATGACTAGCATGGCAAGTTAACCAGCAAATGTGTGACAGAGTTTGCTGATGTCCAGATGTTGAGTCTGGTTGCTGATGGGATTGTTGAGCACACAGCTGTAGGTGTTTTTATCCTGATATTCCACCTCCAGAGGTAGAGAGAGACTGATGCTGAGATCAGACACACTGATGCTGGACAATAAACTGTTTCCTTTGTACCAGGAGAGAGTCACGTGACCCACATTCACCGCTGAACACACCAATGAACAATTCTGCTGTGAGGATGATGATGAAGAACAGTGAAGAGTTACTGCTGATGACAAGAACAAGCAGACGAGCTGAAAACACGAAAGAATAAAGATAACTGAAGATGAATTCAGCTTGACAGCATCTGCCTCAGATCAGAGGGCCCAATATATTACTGATGGGCCATGATATGCTTTATTATATGAAACTGTTACAAACCCTTTTAAGTCTAGGGGAAGTAAGGGGTGCAACATCAAAACACGGGACGTGTACTGGAAAACGATCACACGCAAAACATTCTGAATTCGGCAAAATGTCTGTTTATTACAGTGACCACAAGTTAGCCCAAGATATTATTTACATACATTTACAAATTATGTACACTTTATAACCAAGCAAACAGGTTCACAAAAAAAAACCGGGGAAAAGAGAAAAGAACGAGACCGTGCCAAATCAAAACAAATCTTACTAAAAACAAAACAGAGAACTTCTAATCTAACTCAGCCATCAATATTCAAAAACAAACCCCTAAATTACATAGAAAGAAAAATCTTCAGCGTCAAGGACGCCCTAAATAAACTACTCTTACTACCAACTAATTAAATACAATCAGGTGGCACGTGTCACTAACCTAGTGAATCTTCTTCTAAGAACAAAATCCTTTGATAAGACTCTTGTTAGAAGTTTAGGAGGTTTATTTAGATGCCTGACCTGAACAGTTGCAGATTGAGCATTACAGTGCAATCTGTGTGATGACCTCTAGTGATCAGTTTCAGAAACTGCAGATACATTTTACATTATTAGTAGCAAAGCAGAACAGGGTGTAACATAGAGGGAGGAGAAGTTATTATTATTTGTATTATTTATTCTTATTTATTTATTAATTTACAAGAAAAGCAATTAAATACAAAAAGAAAATAGCACTGATATCCTAGTGCTTTCCAAGATGATTGGTATTTACAATAATAATAACATGCAGTTGTTTACACATTTTATACATTTCAGAACAGATATATCATAAACAATAGGATACATATATGCATATACATGTATGCAGTATACATGGTTTGAGTTTAGATTTTGAATAAAGCTGTTGGAAGTATCAACATCAAGGCATGTTTATCTCTTCTGACCAAATTATTCGTGCTACACTGGAACCTAATGGAAAACACACAAGATAATAAAAGAAAAAAAAATTACAATCAACTAAAAAGGAGCGGTGCTTTTGTGTGCACATACTGAGGGAAGAAATTAACACCCGCCTACCAGCCAAATGCAGCATGGCGGGTACCAATTCATATATTATTGTCCTATCAGGTATGCAATTGCAGGGCACTTCTTCTAAGAGTATGCCAACATTTGCAAAACAAAGCATTAAGAGGGTTGTTAGGCGCTGTGATTGGGCAGTTCCCTGTGGTGCCGGATTGGCACATTTCTTTGGTGAAAAAGGTTCATATTTGTATTTGTATTATTTAGTCTAGAAAGTCAAGATGTACACGATTCATTTAGTCATAAAAATCCATAGTGCTTCAACTAAACGAGTGTTGATCTAAAATAAATTCATTATTACAGAAAAGGTTTAAATTACTCACCAAAGACACAGAATCTCTTGAATTATGTTTCTCCACTTTTGACGATTGATAATCTATAATCAATCATTTCTGATGATCCAATCTTCTCATCCGGCATCAGTCCGTCTCTGAATTTCACATCTTCGCATGTCTCTCTGGCCCTTTCTCTGTTTTTACCTACAAGACAGTCTCAAGGTGTAAACATCCACAGTATCATATTTCAGGGTTTAGTGACAAAATCTCCCTCTTTCACTGGCACGATCACAGCGAAACTTTCACAGCAGCAAATAGAAAATGAGACGCACTAGAACACTGGCGCATGACTGCAGAATTATTGAACAATATAAAAACAGCCAGTAGTCAATTATTCATTATGTATACACACAGTACAGCCTACCTATACATTTCAGTGATGTGTTATTAATAAAGTGTGTGTTAAAGGTTGCACATAAATTTAATTAAAGTCCTTCAATCTAAAGCAAAGTACCAAATGTATAACATCTTTCAAATTGTTGTATTAAAAAACATTTTTCTAATGGTGTTTGGCAATGAGCCACATCACACACACACACACAAACACAAAATGTTTGAAACATGATTATGAACAAACATTTTACACCATTAAACTCCAAAGAAGCACAATAAAGCTCATTATTTTTCTCTTGCTTTATCAGCTGTAATACCTACGCTTTGGTTCATTTCGTTTAGAGTTCCTGTATTTCCAGTAAATCAGACCAACAGCAGCTATGGCCAGCAATGGCAGGATTACACCAACAATTACTCGTAAATCACCTGTAGCTTTACTCAGTGTTGGAGTTTTTATAGCTGCAATGGAGAAAGGGAGAGAGTCATTAGTCTGAGCAGAAACCAACACTATAACAGCAAATATGTATGTAAATAAATAGTAATCATTCAGTTTAGGAACATCGCACTTCATACATGGACTCCATGAAGGAAACACTTATTAATTATGTGCTTGTTCAGACATCCAGCGTTTTCACACTGACCAATTAATTAGCATATTTTCATAATAATTTTATTATCACCCATGCTGACATGTGCCATGCACTATTTTGCAATACAGTATACTGCGTAATGAACATGGCCCCACAAAAAAAAAATATATATATATATGTGTGTGTGTGTGTATATACATATAAATATATATACATCACATAGCACACACACACCATGGTAAAATATGTATTGAAGGCGTCACCATTTTTCCCAGTAAATATATTGCTAAAGGTGCTGTTGACATGAAATTTTCATCAGATGTCGATAACAACCCAAGTAATCCATACATACAAATAAAGCAAAACAAATAATTTCAGAAATTAAGTTGTGTGTAATAAAATGAAATGACACAGGGGAAAAGGTATTGAACTACTGAAATGTATTTAATAGTTTGTACAAAAGCCTTTGTTGGTAATGACAGCTTCAAGAAACTAGTGGCATGCATTGCTCAGGTGTGATTTTGGCCTATTCTTCCACTCAAACAGTCTTCAAATCTTGAAGGTTTTGTGGGCCTATTCTATGAACTCTGATCTTTAGTTTTTATTGGATTCAAGTCAGGTGATTGGCCTGGCCATTCTAGCAGCTTTATTTTCTTTTTCTAAAACCAAATGAGAGTTTCCTTGGCTGTGTTTGGGATCATTGTCTCGCTGGAATATCCACCCTTGTTTCATCTTCATCATTCTGGTACTGTAGGTGTTGGGACTGAACCAGCTAATATTAATTTCCACTGACTAGGGGCAGGATTGCTTTCTAGTAATTTAGAGTCTTGATAGATTTGCAGCGGTGTGGTCTTTTGCTTTCCAATGCCCTTTTGCACCTAACTTGTTTCATGTGTTCATAATACTTTTTTCCGCTGTGTTATTCCTTTAATTACACATAACTTAAAGTGCTCCTATTATGGGTAATGAAAGGTTCATATTTTGGTTTTGGGAGTCCCCAAAAAACTGCTTGGCATTCGTTTTAAAAACGACTTGTTTCAATGACTCAGAGTCGACTCTTACTTTTGAGAGACAATAACTTTATACAAGGTCTACTTTCAGATTTAAAACTTTGCAGGAAGTTTTCATTCACTTAGAGCTGTTACACACACTGCATGAAGGTACAAAAAAACACAAACCCATAATAGGGGCCACTTTTTTCTAGAACTTATTTTGGTGTATTGTTTTTCTTTTTATGTATTATTACTTGGTTGGTACCGACATTCTGGTTACATTTCCAAGTCAACAGCACTTTAGAAATAATTTACTGATAAATCTGGTGACATGTTCACTACTTATTTCACCTTGCTTATATAGATTATATATATTATAGATATAGATATATATAATAAATAATTAGTCTGTCAAACAATAACCACGCTTAATTGCTCCAAAATAAAACGTTGTTTGTTTATATAATATGGTGTGTGTACTTTGTACATTTCTTATGTACTATAATAGCAACCACACATCATGCATGTATATAATTTACGAACCACTTTTTATGTTTATAAATTACATATATTTATATATAGTAGGCTCTGAAGATCTACATGTAATAATTTTCAAATCTATATGTGTTTTTATTTATATATACATAATAAATATACCCAGTACACACACAAATATTATGTAAACAAAAACATTTATTTTGGATTCGATTAATCGTTTGACAGCATTATATATATATAAAGGTATATATATCTAATATATATATATAATCATATATATTATAGCTTATATATATACGATATTATTATTATATATATAATAATAATCTTATTATTATTATCATTTATTAACACAGTGATGGAGCCACACTTTTGTGGAAAAATCCATCATACCGGAAGCCATCCTAGTTGTTTTCTTTTTGTGTGGTAAAATACTTGAAAACATATGAGGTGGTGATGGGGGGCCCAAATGTCCTATTTGCAACCCCACTTTTTTTTATATAATAAATAATTATTTTTCTTGTTTAACAATAACTGTCATGAAACACTTCTGTATAAAAAAAAAAAATATTTCCAAAGCAAAGATTCTGAACAGCTTTTTACAACTGCTTTTAAGGAGACCCTTTATTCCATATGTTTTTTATTGTAACAATACCGATTTATTATTTGATAAGATTAATTATTATTATTTTTTATAAATATGACGGTTTCATTATACATATGGTGATTATCACCAATGTGGAAACCCAACCTAATATATGATGTCTACCATCTGAATCTAACCATTTCATATCACAAGTTTGAAAAGTCAGACAACTATTTTTCATCCTGTTCATTATTGTGCCTTTAACCCCACGTTTTTACCCCAAATACCATACTTTTACATATTATTGTTATTTAAAAAAACTGTTGCTTTAATTACCTTGAACAAGACTGAAAAACATCAACAAGACCTTTGTCTCAAAATATATTCTGTAATTGTATTGATTCTCACTTGCTACATCTGTAACAGCTGATAGACATCTGTATGAAGCATGGTCATCATTTCAGTGCAGCTACACTACTGCTCTTTTCAGCTGATGGAACTTGGAGTAGTTGATAAGCTTGTTCACAGCATCAACACTCTCATCTACAGTTGTAACTGAACTAACTGAAGCAAGTTTCTTAACCTCAGCATCATCATTAGCAATCTCTTTAATATCATTAGGTATATTCTGCCATTCATTTTCATCCTTCAAAAAAATTACTTTGCCCTTATATCCAGCTCTTACATTAGATGAATGCTTCTTCTCTCATACCTCTTGAACTTCCACTGATTTGAGCTGGTTATTTCTTGAATGACTGCTAGATGATTAGATCCAAAAGTCTTAAACTTAGTTTTCTGGTTTCACAGTATGTGTTTAAAGGTATATTTTGCCATCAGAAAGAAACTCTGTTTGTTATCCTTTTCGTTCTTTAGCAAGATGCAAGTCATACCACAGTATCCATTTCCACTGGCATCAGCAAAATAATGCCGCTGAGCCAGTTCTGTAGGTCCAAAATTTTCTGGTTTGATACATTTAGGTACTGTAAAATTATAAACTGTAAACTTATAAAGTTGCTGTAGGTCAAAGAACCAGTTGTAAATTTGTAAATCAGCATCACTATATTAAGTCAAAAGCAGGCTACCACTTAAATTGATACATATAATACATATAATACTAGCCTAACTAACATGAAGTTAAAACATTAAACAGTCAATAATAAAATAACAAATTACAAACAATAGCATAAATAAAAACAATATAACAAAAATACATCAAATAAACAGTAACACATGAAATTGACAGATCCGCTATACCTTTGACACACATCCGATACCTTCATAACTGTTTACGTTCACCTAAGACGTAACCGACTGTGTTTATGTGAATAGCCTACTCATCAAGACAGTGATTCTGACAACATTTTATGTGTACTGTATTTGCTCAAGAAGATGCGAAAGAGAAACTCAATTTGGTTTTGATTAATATTTTTTTTAAATTTTGATTAAAATAACTTTAACATTTGAACTAACAAGACACGTGAGAAAGATAAACTTTCTTGAGGAAGCAGCACTGGCCTGATCGTTTAGAAACCTTATTATAGTTTTAAAGGTGCTGTATGTAAGTTTTTGACTCTACTAATGCATAAAAAATACCATAATATGTTTGCAGATATTTAGGAAACATGCTAAGTTCACATACTTGTTTCTCTGAAAACACTGCCACAGTCCATTTTTTAGTTTGAAAACTCCACATGAAAATGTGCGTTACGGGCCAGAATGTCGGTCTCTGTTTTGGTTTGTGAAACCCGCCCACTGCCAGTTTACTCAATTGTATCCCCAGGTTGCCAGTTGGTGGAAAACACAGCGCATTTCATTTCATTCATCGTCAAGTGCGCTCGTTCCTGTTGGTGTCATCAATCTGGAAACCTGCGTGTGCATCAAGTCTGAGGAGGAGGGGCCAGGTTTAAAAAACCCTCTCAAATATTTAGAATTTGGATTGCAACACCTAGTTCAACCACTCGGTGTCAGTCCTACATACAGCACCTTTAAGGGTGCTGAGACGACAGACGGGGGTTAAAGGTGCAATAGGTGATTGTCTTCAGAAACATTTTTTGTTATGCTGGTTGAAAGTCCTGATAGCAATCATTAAGTTAAGTGGTCTAAATGTATTTATATATTCTGTGGAAGGCGTAGGACCAAGAAATGTTCATCCAATCAAAACGCTCGGTCCGAGCATTTTAATTGGCTTTCCTGTCTGCCTGTCAACCTATGTATCTGCATACCTCTGCGCGAGGACTGGAATTGGGAACCGCTGATGTAGCCTGTTGTAGTAATGTTGTCTCTGGTCTTCTGGTCTGTGAGCATATTCGCGTTCAGGGGGCGTGGCTTTGGACGGTGATTGCAGAGAGGGTGGGACATTCGCTTTCAGTGCTATCAGGCTAAAGTTAGCATTTTCCAAGATCTCCTACTGCACCTTTAAAGCCCACCTAAAAGGGATCTAGAACCAACCCTGCTCTACATTTATTACAACATAAAGATGGTATACTTTAAATTAAATTTTATTAATTAAATTAAACTTTTTACTAAGTAGCCTATTATTAATGAAGGCCAGTATCACTGATACCAATTGCTACTGATGTCTCTATTAAATGCATTTTAGCCAATAAATATTGGCATTCAACATTTTAATTAAAAACATAATTTTTTAACATTAAATAGGCTTCGAGAAATATTGAACTTAAAACAATGGTAAAGCACCATTCACAAATCAGTTTCAAAATACCGGTAAATTCTGTGACATCATTAATCGGTAATGACCTCTAAACGTTTGTAAACATGGAGGGGTGATTTAACAACCTTGCGTTTCATGGACTTCTCTAATTCATGTTTCTCACATTTTCATTCTCCCACACATACTTGTCTAAATCAGCAGAAATATTTGCATATTTTCTTTCAGTTTCCAGTGTGGGAGTATAACAGTGCTCATGCTTTAAAGCAAACAGCCTCAAGGCCAAAAAAAAAAACACCTTTTTGGGGTGGAGGGGGGGGTGAGGGGCACTAAACTGTGACATTTCTGCGGGGGTTAAAAGTGTTTTTGGGGTTGTTACGCTACAGTGGGAAACCATCTGCATTTTCGATATCCTGCGAGTCTATAAGGTGTTTTTTTTTCTCCCCCTCTGTTCTGTCATGCTGTTCATTCATCTAATTAAATTACACGGTAGGTGTTTTTTGTTGATGTTTAAATTTTTGTGTCAAACATTTTCACCCTCATTCGCTGGTCGAATTCCCAAAGCAGTCCGCCTCTTTTGGCCCCAGAACATCGTTTTTCCTCTAACTGACCTGTGAGTCGCGTGCAGTGCGGAGTGCAGTGCCACCAGTAGGCAACCGTGTCTGTGGGCAAGTGAGACTGTAATGGCACAACCGGTTTTTGTACTACGACACGGGCACCAAAAAATCTGTAGGCATGGGGATTGCAGTTATAGGTCCGCACGGTGATGGGCTCCTACCATCACCATGTAACGCTTTGGGGTAACCTAGACGGGCGGACACAAATAGTGGTGTGTAGTTCGCACAGGGATGAAGGCGCGACTTGGTGGGGGGCGTCAGAAGGTTAGGGAGTTGCGCCCAGTATAGACGAGGAAACCCAATCAGTTCTTAATTTGGTGCGGGCATGGGGGCGCGGGTCAGAGTTCGTGGGGTGTTTCCACACAGAGCAGATGACCGGAGCGGCATTTGTTAGACCTTTGAATGTTCAACTTTGCTCATACGGTAAATCGGCCAAAATTATTGACCATTAGTTTTGTAAAGGTCCCTGTATTCCCACATGATCCCTTAAGGTCCTTTACCCGGTAATCTGGTCATAAGGGTGAAAGGGGGCTAATGGAGGCGCAGCCCTGGCAGTGGTCGCACTTTCACTCGAAAAGCAGTTCTCGTTAAATCATTAGCAGAACTCTTACCACACAGGTATGGACCGAGGTGGGTTTGGGGGGGGCTGCCGAGGCGGTCTTCATGAGTCTTTAAGACTCGCCAAGGGGAAAGCAGGCAACAAGCGTTATTTTGAAAACCTAATATAATAATCTCTATATATATATATATATAAATATAAGCAAATGTCATATGAGAATGGATGTCAGATTTTTTCCTGATAAAAGGTCTGTTTACACCTATTTCTGAGCTGTTTTACCGAGACAACGGCATGGTTCTCTGACGACACAGAATTCAGATAATCATCGATAAAGTCCCGCAACACTGTCTGCACTACTTCTTCAGCTGCTTTATGCCTAGCATCTTCTGCTTTTCTCCTAGGTGCACAGGAAGCACAAGGGGGTGGCGCTTGTGAGTAAGATGTCGTCGTCGCGCTAAACGATGGCAGGCACAAACGGCATTCTGTATTCCTTTAGGGCATTGTGTCCAGTCCCCTTGCTGCCATAGAAAGTGCGGCAGATCTGTGTCGTTGTGTCTGTTCGCCTGGGGAAGGCGGTTGGTGTACCGTGGATAGAACAGGGGGCGACTTCGGGGGTCGTCCGGGCCAGTCATAGTCCACTGTGTTTTGGGGGCTGCGTCCTAATCAAGAGAGTGTGGCGTGTTATTGAGAGTCATGTTAGTTAGCAACAAGCTTTAGTTACATTGAGCGAGACAGGGACACAAAAGTGTGGAACAATGGCAAAACACTGTAATTCGTGGTAGGTCACTGGTGGGGGTGCGCTGTTTTGGTGGTGTTCGAATGTGAAGCTGGACCGTGGGAGGAATGGGGGCGCCCACTAGAGGAGTGCATGGCGGGGGGGGGCGGAGATCAGTCCATTGTTCATAGGACGGGTGCGTTGGTCATGTTTGGGGGCAATTCTGCGGCGGGGAGGTCTCCAGTGGGGTTGGACAGGGGTTGCTGGCTTCGTCGTGTCTTGTCTACCTCGGTTGCTGTATATAGGGTGTGAATGTGTATAAGTATGCGATGTCCGCATAAAGTTGTTCTCATTTACATGTTGGTTCTGTTTCTGTGTCAAAGCGTGTGGGAATGATATGAAACATTGACTGCAAAAGAATGACAGTTAAGACTATATGTTAACTAGTCGGCTGTTTGCTGCCTGACCGGTCGGGTGTGGGAGTTTAAAGAACACAGTGTCGGTGACAAAACTGTCACTCTGTATTATTATCCTGATGCAGTTTAGCGGGGCTTGGTAATAAGCGGGGGTATCATAAAAAGCAAAAACAAGGCAGCAAATGACTGTTCAGGTGGGTAGGCGTGGCCCATTGTCTAAAGTGCGTGATGCGCCGCTGCCCTTTTCCCGCCAAAAGCTGGTCTCATCAAGGGTCGTCTCTTCACTGTGCACTGCCTCTGAGCCCGTCTGAGCCGGACCGACCTGAACCCCCAACCCACAGCTTCTGAACAATCTTCTTTTTTCGCAACAAACAAAACAAACCACAAAAACTAACACACTGAAAGTTGTTATTACTAACATGGTCTATCTTGCGTTACAACACATTGTGGTTACATTGTGTGGCATCTCAACCAGATGATTTTGCAAAGGTTTGTGCAGTGTAAGTAGCCTAGGAAAATCTAAGGTTGTCAAGCTGTCAGAGGAAGTCAAAACTGTGGTTTAGCATGTCCAAACAATGCAGATATTCTACAAAGTTCCATTTCAAGTAAAGATCAATCATAGGTGAAGACATTCACGGTAAAGAGAAAATACGAGCCTAACTGTGACCGCACAACATAAAATGGATAAAAATTGATATTAATAGGTTTGTTTCAACTCAAGTACATCTGCTTTTAAAAAAATGATTCACCGTGATAGTGACAGTGATAGTCTTTTCACTGATGCGGCCGACTATTTGGTCTTTGATGCTAAAGTCCAGAGTGTGTGGTTGTGGTGTTTGTGATGGTCAGAGATCCGGTTTGTTTGTCCAGCTTCAGTCTGTCTTTGAATCTCTCAGTACCTTTATTACACTGAACATCTGTACAGGTCTTTCTGAGATCTCCACTGATTTGAGCGATACGACCGTCTTTAAAATACCACCTAATCTTTTCTTGTTGGTTTGTTTTAACATTTGTGGTGGGGGAGGTTAGAGTACTGTGGGAATCTCCTCTCCATCACTGACAACTCTGTCTGTTCAAACAAGATACGCCTGAAAGAAGAAATTAAAGTTTAATTATACATCAAATCTTGCGATAGTGGGAACAAAATAGTGGAGTCCAGTTAGTGTGACCCAGCCCCAAAATTGTAAACCCCCCACCCCCCTTGATTGGAGGAGTTGGCCTGTATAATAGAATACTGGAAATTTAATTTCAAATTGAATTTTTTAAAAAGTTTTTGCTATTGACAGTCAAATTAATACTTTTGAGGACTGTCCCGTGCCTACTGGTTAGAGAGCGACTCGTAACACAAAGGTTGCGGTTCGATTCTCGTACCGCAGGGAGTGTAGGTGGGGTTGGGGAGTGAATGTACAGCGCTCTCTTTCACCTTCAATATCCACGACTGAGGTGCCCTTGAGCAAGGTACTGCTCCCCGGGCACCACCGCAAAAATGGCTGCCCCCTGCTCCGGGTGTGTGTTCACGGTTTGTGTGTGTTCACTGTTGTGTGTGTGCGCACTTTGGATGGGATTAAATGCAGAGCACTGTATTCACAAGGGGGAAAAAAATAATAGGGGGTCATGTCCTTCACTAAAATGCAGTTCGTACGCAGAAAAGGTATTTTCCGGGACGTTACACTGATTAAAGTTGTTAATTTTATCCTCCCCTTCCCACACAATGCTACGTAAAGACATATTCACCAGGGATGAATCAATAAAGTTTTTTTGTCACACACATGCGGTCCGATGCAGCCAACTTTAATCTGTAACCTGAAATGACATTTTTTCAAAATATAACAAAAAGGAACCAGCCGACAACTATTTTTATCGTGGTAATGTTTTTTTTTTTTCTCAATAGGTGCCTTGTTTGGGTAGGGCCTATAGTTAAACACTTTCCTTCAATCTACAAACAAATACAGTTCCACACCTTCTCTTCGTGTACACGAAAAATAAAATAAATATATATATATAAAAAACAATGAAGCTGTCTTGTGATGTTTCTTTAATTAAACCAGGCCTGCTTTATTTGTTTCAAAGTAGTCAGAAACATACATAACTGAAACCACAACCCTTTAAACTTATGCCAGTCTAAGCATACATAATACATCTTAATTACATATAGATTTTAAGTTTGTTTTCAAAGCCCCAAACGGCGACACTTCAACAAGACTTCATTTAATTTATGAATTTATGCTTCATTTATTTTACTTGTTTTAGTGCATGTACACCGACACAAATGAATGACCATTATTTAACGTTATATACAATAAAATAAAACAAAGAATCAGCAGTTGTAGAACCAGATGTGAAACCACCGGCTGTAATTGAATAGGCTGCACGCAGTAGTTCCCAAACCTGTCCTGGAGGGCCCCCTGCCCTGCACCTTTTGTATGTCTCCCTTATCTAACACACCTGATTCCACTCATCAGCTCGTTAGTAGGTACTGCAAGAACTACATTGGGTGTGTCTGATTAGGGAGACATACAAAATGTGCAGGGCACGGGGTCCTCCAGGACAGGTTTGGGAACCACTGCGAGCACTTTGGAAGGTGCTATTCCTTTTTATGACCACTAGATAGCCATTACATAAACAGTGTTGAAAAGCTTCGAATAATGAACATTTTCCCCGACACAACTGTGTTGAAAGCTTTGCTGGTTCAGAACGCCTCACTTCGCCTTCACTAGATCGGTTTCGCCGTGTTAATAAAACGATAACAATATTTATACATCGCGCATGATTAAAACTGTGCAAACATTCACAAGAATTATTGTTGACTAAAAGATAAACTAATGTAGTAAACAAAATGTCTTACCATGCATAAGCAAAAGACCCCAAATAAAGGGCTTAATTTTAACCACAGGTTCCATCCAGATAAAGAATTCGTTTCTGTTATTGTGAAAAACAAGTCGTCTTCTTTTTTGAGTTTTAACGGCAGCTTGCATCTTTAACGTTGCATTACTGCCATCTTCTGGTTCTAGTTATTTCCCATATACTTTAGTCATCATATTCTTGTCATGAGTCCCGTTTTAGTCAGAAAGCAAATCAAATATTTAATTCCTTGTTCACTCCTACTGCAGTCCATTATATTCTTTACTCCACGTCCTGTTAGTCCTATTATTTCCATGTCTTTTATCATATCCATCCTCTGTAATTCATATTTTGAACAATTAATAAGCACATGTTCTACAGTCTCGGGTATTTGCCTCTGGTCACAAAACCCAGTTGGATGTTTTCCCATAATATGAAGAGTGCTATTTAATTTATTATGCCCTATTCTTACTCTGGTAATACTATCTCTTCTCTCCTGTTTCCTCCCTTATTTTCCACAGTGACAACTCTTTTTTTTAATCAAGTATAAATGTCTTCCTTTTAGTTCTTGATCCCACCTTTGTTGCCATTCTTTAATCATTTCCCCCACACTATACTCTTTCCTTCTGATCTTGAAAGGCTGATGACTGCTTCTATGCTCTCTTTTTGCAGTGCTTTCTTAGCTATTTTGTCTACCTTTTCGTTTCCTATAATGCCCATATGTGCTGGGACCCACATAAATATAACCTCATCACCTTTGTTCTTTATTCTTGAATAGATAGACATAACGTCATAAAAAAGCTCCTGATGATTCTTAACTATGCCGGTCTTGAGACTCTGCAGCACAGAGACAGAGTCGCTGCAAATTAAAGTTCTGTTTACCTTAGAATATTCAATCCATTCTAATGCCATCAAAATGGCAAACAGCTCAACAGCATCTACACTTAAGTGATCTGAAGTTCTCCTGCTCATTTCACTCTTCTGGCTGGGAACTACAATTGCAGCACCTGTAACTCCTGTTATTGGGTCTTTTGATCCATCTGTAAAAATGTGCTTAAAATTAATGTATTTCTGGTTCACATGTCTATAAAATCCACTCACCAAATCAACTTGATGTGAAAGCAAGTCAGGCCAAAATGCTGCTTTCAAATAAAAACACCCACCAGGGTTGCCATGTCGTTTCAAAAATATCCTGTAACACATCATCTACCAGTTTTTAATAAAAATTGTTTAAGATATTGCAAAACAAGATTTTCAGTCCAATCCAATTCTAGGAATATGTTAATCCTTTACCCAGGGAGTGTTGGGGGGGATTAAACATTAGGAAAACGGTTTAAAAACTAACCTAATTTCAGAGGACTTGGCAACCAAATACTGTTTTCCTTACAATCACGTGATTTACAAGACTTGCGTCGTTATGTAAGCCAAGCCATTTTGGCATGCATGTTCTGTTCTGTATCTGTTCTGCAATTTTGAGTCTATTCTGATAATTATGAGTGGTCGTTATATATGTATAGTCATAATATATCAGCAATGCTCTTTGGCATAGTCATTAATAAAGTCTACACACGCCTGATAAAACAAATACACAGGGTGCTTCTCAAATAATGGCATACATCATTATAAAGCAGCTTTATAATGATGTATGCCATTATTTGAGAAGCACCCTGTGTATTTGTTTTATCAGGCGTGTGTAGACTTTATTAATGACTATGCCAAAGACTGAGCTCGTCTAATTTCATTATGTAATGCAAGACCAAAAAAAAAAGAAAGAGATAAAGTCTTTTTTTTTTTATTACTGTGTGTAATGTAAACCAAAGTGAGGCCACAGACATTACGTGTACTGCGTTAATCGAAAGCCAGTTAATACACAACATTTCAATAGAATGTAGCCTATTCTTCAAATCACAATTCTAATAGTATTCTAATATAATCACTTATCACGTAGCCATGCCTTACCAGACTGTCTCATTCTAGCGTTTAATGCTGAGCAGGACTCCAGTATTGACGCCTCAGAAGAACTTGACATAGAATGCATCCTTCCATTTGAGAAGCATCCACTTCCCTCCTTCTTTCCCACAAGTGATTTTTTTTTTTTTTGTAATAAAATGGTACCATTCATGACATAGCCTGGTTTTGGTTTTGGGTACAAGTCACCATTTCACTTTCCGTATAAACCACATAGGTTCTGTTATTCATAATACGAATTAAAAATATCTGCAATGCTCTTTTGCCTAGTCATATATGAAGCTTATTTGCAAAAACAGATAACTAAGTTTTTTTTTTAATTTTCAAAAATCATGTTTTTTATTATGTTATCCTGTTTTTATTGTGTTAGTTAGCTGTTTTTTTAAAAGTTATTTTTAACCTAGTCAAAATAACCCAACTGCAGTTTGTCTGAGATTAATTGGAATGCACAATGAAAAAACATGATTTCTGAGAATTGTTAAATCTGTTTTTGCAAATGAACTCTTCATATAAAGACTACACATGGCTGTAAAAACGGCAACATTTTGAGATATTAAAAAGTTATCCAAGATAAATCATGATAAATCATGTTTTTTAACAATTAATGCAATATTAAAACCAACCTTGATACATTTTTATCTTGTTTTATACATACATTTTTGATAGGTGACCTGTTCCTTGAAATGTCATCATGGTGGCTTACAGCCTCACAGCACTGCCAATGTTTTGGAAATACTTTTGTACCCCTCGCGTGATTGGTATCTCAATGACATACTACAACATCCTTTGTAAGCTCTTTGTGGGTTTTGTTTTCCTATGAAAACCACGTGACTGCTTCAGTATCTAGTTCAAATGTCAAGCCCCACCACTTTTTTTCTCTTTTGCTCTGATAATCCATTCCTGGCAAGGCCCACTTGAACCTTCAGAGGTGTCACACACGGAGGCGGAACGTGCCCCCTCAGATTTTGCCCCAGTGGATTTTGAATGCAGCTGGGGTCAAAAGATTTGGTAAAATAGTCAAAGTAGATATGATTTTTTCAGTGCAGCATGTCCCAGCTTCTGCGTTCGCACTTGCTGTCACTGAGCCAGGGAGCATTTTACAGCGCTGTGGAGTTATAACCAACCGCTCTTCTTGGCCATGGACATGCACGATTTTATAGGTGTGAAATTTATAACACTTCAAAATCAACAAAGACCTTCACACTAAACTGAAAAGGGCATCGGTTCTGTGTAAAATGTATGCAAATTAGCGCATTTTAATTACAAATTTTAGACATTTTAAGGGCATTTTAATGCCTGATTAGCATATCAATGTGGCGATTTTAATTACCCTAATTTTACTGTATTCAGCTGCTGTTACTCCATTAAGTTAGCCTGTATGCCCATGATATATTGCCTTAGCTAAACTTTAGCTAACTTATTACATGGTAGCTCATGAGTCATGGAGGGGTGAGTGTTGTTAACAAGCAAAGGAACGCTATATTTTGCCTTTTTGCTAATTAGTGTAAATGCGCGCGGCACAGGTAGCTTAGTCTTTTGTTCATCACCACTCACCTCAACTGGAAAGGTAGGGAGGGCTTCACTTCTGTGGCACTCTGCCTGCCTGTGATGTGCGTGCCGATCAATGTGTGCTACACTGCTGTGCTGCACGCGCAGAGACGTGGAGGGAGAAAGGCATCGGAACTCGACAGTCTCAACATTTCTCGACACGACGTAAAATTTAGATTTTTTTATTTGTTTGACAGGGAAAGCTGTGTGCAAACAGAAACACACACCTGAACACATATATATATATATTAATATTATATCTAGTATATATATAATATATACTTTATATATATAATATATGTATATATATATATATATATACAGTGGGTACGGAAAGTTTTCAGACCCCCTTAAATTTTTCACTCATTTTTTTTTATATTGCAGCCATTTGCTAAAATTTTTTAAGTTAATTTTTTTTCCTCATTATGTACACACAGCCCCCATATTGACAGAAACACAGAATTGACATTTTTGCAGATTTATTAAAAAAAACAAACTGAAATATCACATGGTCCTAAGAATTCAGACCCTTTGCTGTAACACTCATTTATTTATTCTGTCTGGTGCTGTCAAGATTCTCTTCTAGATCATCTCCCGCCTGAGATGGTTTTCTTACACCCTTCAGTCTGTTGATTCCGGCTGTGTTTGATTATACTGATTGGTCTTGATTAGGAAAGCCACACCTGTCTATATAAGACCTTACATTTCACAGTGCATGTCAGAGCAAATGAGGATCATGATGTCAAAGGAACTGCCTGAAGAGCTCAAGACAGAATTGTGGCAAGGCACAGATTGTTTGTGTCCCCCCTGGACCAAGGTTACAACAAAAAATTTCCTGCTGCCCTTAAGGTTCCCAAGAGCACAGTGGCCTCCATTCCTTCAATGGAAGACGTTTGGGATGACCAGAACCCTTCTTAGAGCTGGCCGTCCGGCCAAATTGAGCTATCGGTGGAGAAGAGCCTTGGTGAGAGAGGTACAGAAGAACCCAAAGATCACTGTGGCTGAGCTCAGAGATGCAGTCGTGAGATGGGAGTAAGTTGTAGAAAGTCAACCATCACTGCAGCCCTCCACCAGTCTGGGGGTCTTATGGCAGAGGTGTCCCGACGGAGGGAGGCCTCTCCTTAGGGGTGCTCAAGACACACTGAAGAACAAACCCCTGGAAGTACTTCCAACGATGAGGGAGAAATAGAATTCTCTGGTCGGATTAGTCGGGCCAGTACTATAGTACACTCCTTGATTGGCCACTTACATATCTAGGAAGCGTGGGTGCCGCTGCTTTGGAGAAAACCAGGCAACTGCTCCATCACCCTGTCCAATACAGTCCCCAACTGAAGTCATGTTTGTGGCAGCATCATGCTGAGAGGGTTGTGTTTCCAGCTAGCAATACAGGACGACTGGTTCAAGTCCGAGGGAAAAGGGGTGAATGGGCGGCCAAGTACGGCGGGATATCGCTTCGGACGAACCATGGCTCCAGACACAGTGCTACAGCACCCTCCGACTGGGGTGGCCGCAGGTTTACTACTTCCAAACAAACAAGTGACCCTAGCCACAGCTAAAATACAAGGAGTGGCTTCACAAAACTCTGTTACTTGTTTTTCTTAATGGCCCCGCCATAGCCGCGCGTGGACTTAAACCGCAATTGAGTCATCTCTGGCGAGACCTAGCGAAATGGCTGTCTAAACCAATTTTTACCATCCACCTACAGAACTGGGATAGGCATCTCAGGAGGAATGCAGAGGATCCCCATAAAGGTCTAGGTGTGAAAAAAACTTAGTTTCCTCTTGGGGTCGCAAAAAGACCATGGCGTATAGATCAAAAGGGTGTCTGTCGTACTAATGACTGAGCAAGGGTCTGAATGACTCGGTAGGACCAATGTGATCTTGCCCAGTTGTTTCTTTTTTATAAGTCTGGCCAAAATGTCGCACAAGGTGCCTGTGTTTTTTCTTGTCATTGGGTGGCGGTGTGTGTACATTACATGAGGGACAAAATTACTTACGGGATTGATTTTAGCAGGATAGCTGCAATATTGAAACACAGATTGAAAGAAATTTAAGGGGGTCTTGAATACGTTCCGTACCCCCCTTGTATATATATATGGAAAACCTCCCCAGAAAAAGGGCGGTGCTCAAGCCCCGCCTTTTGATGTCTATGTGTGCACGCTGGCCTTCTGGCTGGAGCGAAGTTCTCCTCAGTAAACAAAACAACAAAGTGCACTAAGGGGTGTGTAGACATGGCAAGTAAGCATCGCTCGCTTTCACTGTCAACAGCTTTCAATGATTATAATGGAGCATTTTTGACGGGTGCCTTCTCTGGCTAGACTGAATTAGTGAGAAAGTGTGTGCTCTCTTCCTTTCCTTTCTGGACATGATATAATAGTGCTATAATTAAAAACGTGTTTGTGGCCCTTTCTTGTGTCTGTCCTTTCCTTTGTTTGGTGTTGACGACTGAAGAAAGAAATTTGCTTTACTAGGTACATGGTGTAAGAATTACCATACATAGACTTTCTGGACAGTCACCTTAGTGCATCCAAAGAAGCATTGGATTGAGCTGTGTTTCAAGAAGAGGCCCAGTCTGTTCGGTTGTAAACTGACAGCATCGATGCCTCGCAAATCAGATTCCTGTTGCCAAGTAAAACAGTGCTATGACCACTAGGGGGCCTTAGTGCAACTATTCCAAGAGAGACTTTATCTGAAATGACTCTCAGGTTCAAATGGTTTAGAAATGACTCCAAGGCTCCGTTTTGCCAAGGCTATATTCCAAGGCACTTATATCTATCTGATATACTCTGAGAACCTGTGGTTGTATAAATACAAATACAAATACAGTGCAAAAACATTAATGTGGTGGCGTGAATTGGCTGTCGCATCTTAGTATTTTAGAGTTTTTCTGTTGGAATGTTATTAATTATGATTGTAAACTAACACAAATAATTACAGACATATTAGGGATCGGTTCTTGGAAGTTATGCTAAAGAACTCCTATATGGTCCAGGGGAGGCGGTTGAGAACGTTCTCCTGTAAAACCCACAGAAGTAAAGAATGTAAACATCCATTGAAGATCTACTATCTTACAATACTTCTTTTCAATTGATGGACCGAACAGGATAGACAACAAAGTTACAGGAGTCACACTTAAGTGTGAGATGAATAACAGCTGAGCTTCTTATAAATAACGTTATGTCAGTTCTTGCCTATAGTGAAAATACTTTTTTATAACTACAGATTTACTATCCATGCTTATTTTAGTATCACAGATTATTAATAATTTGAATCAGTTTTATTTTAAGGTATTTCCATTTGTTTTCATTTGAATTGATTAAAGTTTTATTAATTTTGCAGTATATTTAATGAGAGAATTTTTTTTTAAGTTTATTTGAGTTTTCACGGATATATACTGTAGATGCATTTATTATCAATCTTGTTATTTCATGCACGGATAGTATTGTATTTAATATTTGCATATTTCAAATTGACATTACAATTTCACCAGTATATATATTATATATATATAATATATATATATATTATATATATATATGTGTGTGTGTGTCTGTGTGATTGTGTGTGAGTGTTATTGGGGTTTTTTGGTTTTTTTCATACATCTAAAAATTGAATATCGTGAAAGTAAATTTTTTTGGTTACTTATTTCAAAAAGTGAAACTTTCATATATTCTAGATTCATTACATGTAAAGTAAAACATTTCAAAAGTTTTTGTTTTGTTTGTTGTGAGATGTGTTTTAATTTTGATGATTAGAGCTTACGACTCATGAAAATCCAGTATCTTAAAATATTAGAATATTTCCTATGATTAATCAAAAAAGGGATTTGCAAAACAGAAAAGTTCAAGTTCTTTAAAGTATGTTCATTTATGCACTCAATACTTGGTCGGGGCTCCTTTAGCACATAAATGACAGCATCAGTGAGGTGTGGCATGGAAGTGATCAGCCTGTGGCACTATTGAGCCTTCAGCTCGTCTGTATTGTTGTATCAATTGTTTTTCATCTTTGTCTTGAAAATATCCCATAGATTCCATATGGGGTTCAGGTCAGATTGGCTGGCCAATCAAGCACAGTGATATCAGTGTCAGCAAACCACTTGGAAGTGGTTTTGGCACTGTGGGCAGGTGCTAAAGGTCCTGCTTTAATGGAAATCTGCATCTCCATAAAGCTTGTCAGCAGATGGAAGCATAAAGTGCTCCAAAATCTCCTGGTAGACGGCTGCATTGACTTTGGACTTGATAAAACACAATGGACCAACACCAGCAGACGTCACGGCACCCCAAATCATCACTGACTTCAGAAACTTCACACTAGACTTCAAGCAGCTTGGATTCTGTGCCTCTCCAGTCTTCCTCCAGACTCCAGACCTTGATTTCCAAATGAAATGCAAAAATTTACTTTCATCTGAATAGAGGACTTTGGACCCCTGAGCAACAGTCCAGTTCTTTTTCTCCTTAGCCCAGGTAAGATGCTTCTGACGTGGTTTCTGTTTCAGAAGTGGCTTGGCTTCTTTTCCTGAAGACGTCTGAGCGTGGTGACTCTTGATGCACTGACTCCAGCTTCAGTCCACTCCTTGTGAAGCTCTCCCAAGTGTTTGAATCGGCTTTGCTTGACAGTATTCTCAAGCTTGCGGTCATCCCTGTTGCTTGTGCACCTTTTCCTACCCATTTTCTTCCTTCCAGTCAACTTTGCATTTAATATGTTTTGATACAGCACTCTGTGAACAGCCACTTCTTTTAGTAATGACCTTCTGTGACTTACCCTATTTGTGGAGGGTGTCAATGATCGTCTTGTGGACCATTGCCAAGTCAGCAGTCTTACCCATTATTGTGGTTTCAAAGAACAAAAGATACCCGGAATTTATACTGTAGGGATGTCATTTAATGAAACTCAAATGTCAATATTCTAATATTTTGAGATACTGGATTTTTGACTTTAATGAGCTGTAAGCTCTAATCATCAAAATTAAAACTAAAAAACCTTTAGAAATGTTTTACTTTACATGTAATGAAAGTAGAATATATGAAAGTTTCACTTTTTGAAATAAGTTACAAAAAATATATATATATAATCTATATTTAGATATATGTGTGTGTGTGTGTGACACACACTCACAAACTGACATCAACCACAAACATCCTGTTCAAGCTGATTTTCTATCCAACAGATCGAAGCACATCTTTGTACAGGTGTAAATAAATGACATAAGAGTAGGTTTTATTTTGACTTACAAACTAGTCTATACTTGTGTTTTATCTGCATTTGGGCCACGGGCCTTCAAAGCTTTCAAATCCTCAGGCTTTGTTTGTACAGTATAGAGAGTTTGTTATTAACAATTTTTTTTATATTTACATATGTACAGAAATGTCTGTGCTCTCACATCAGTCCCAATGAGGAAATATTTATGTTTTTTATGTATTTTTCATTTGTAAGATATATACATTGTATTGATAAAACTTACAGGTATGTCAAATATTTACAATATATGTTATTTAAAGCAGTACTACAAACAACAATGCTGTACAAACATGGTGACACTGTACATTATTCTCCCCTTCAGTTATGAAATTGATGCAGCTATGTTCTGAATCATGTTTCTATGGTTTTAGAAAGATACTTACAGAAGTTTGCTATAGAGTGCTGCAGTGATGATGTGTTTTTGTAGGCCACCATCACTCTGGCTATAAACAACTACACCCCAGTCGCAAGAGCTCTCTGTCACCATCACTAAGTTTGAGCTGGTGGTCTCACTCGGTCTCACATTAGACACATTTTTACTGTTGCTACTGTCTTTCTTGTCAACACTCTTGGAATTTATGGGAATAAATAAATTTCAATGCACCAAAATTCAGGTCCTGATGTAAGATCAGACAGCTGGATCTTGTACATAGATTGAAGATCATCTTTAAACGACGACAGGCGCATACACTACATTATCTTCCTCTTTAACTTTCTGTAAAAAAACAAGAATCGCAAAAACATACTTTATGTGATTTATTACACTGAAATGGGCTAATTTTGTACAGTGATGTAAAGAAATAACTCTTGTGTGTGACTATGTATGTACCTACTGTATACAGTAGGTGTCCACAAAAGTGGCCTGGAATGTACAGTATCAAACGATCCATACGTAAATAAGTTCAAAAATATTATTGCTACTCATCTAAAGCATTTGCACAGTGATGTCATCAGCTGACACAGGAAATATATGTCAAAATGCCTCGTGTTGAGCACTATGGGAGATAATGACGAATGTCCTTTTAATAGACATGGGCATTTTGTGATATGAGGCACTTTCTCTCTGATTGATGATGTTATGGCTTTTATAAATGTTTGTGTGTGTAATAGTGTGTGATGTATGCGATCAATTATTATATAGACAAAAACACAAGCGCAGGCCAATCTAACCCCCTGATATGATACAGAGATACAACATACAGTATAATAGGAATAAATGATCTTACCGCTTTCTGTGCTTTTCTTTTGTAGAACGTTGGCTCAGCGTAAGTGATCTCTTCCTTACGAGTCTCAACTGTTTAAACAGTAATGACAGATGGATTAAAATATCAAAATCTTAAGTAGCTTATTTTTTTCACACATTATTATTGGGCATTAAATGCCATTTTAAAATGTCATTAATTTAATTTGAGATTTATAACTGTTTCTCTCTCCCTCTCTCACACACACACACACACACACACATTTAGAGAGGAGAGTCTCAAGCAGCGTATGTGCTTATAAAAATTAAGAAATACATTCTTTGCAAATAATTTATAAATGAAACCCAGGTGAGATGTCATTTGCATTCTTTTTATGGCAAAATGCATTTTTCTTTGAAGCTCAATAAGGAAAACACAACCAACAAAAGCAAAAGGGTCAAAATATGTTCATGAAAAGCGGAGAAAAATTGTTTTATTATTGAATAATGCCGATTTGCATTTCTGTGTTTCAAATGTGTTTTGATGCAGTTTGAGAAATGCAGAATCTGTCTTTGTGCAAAAGAGACGAGTAAATTATGCATTATGCATGTATTCTGATATGACTCAAATACAGAAATTGCCTAACCCAATAAACTACACATTATTTTGGACTATTAATCGACAATTAATCAAGTTATGCTTTTAAAATAAGATAACACTTGCCTTCTTGATCAGTTTTTGTGCATTTCTTGCAGATCCAAAAGATCACGACTGCAGCTACAATCAACAGAGATCCAGCAGCAGCAGAAATCAACACTATGTACAGTACGGGTAGACCCTGATCTGTAATGGACAAAATTGAATCTGTCCGTTTTACCCACAACAAACACTATGAAACAACAGCACTGTATAACTTGATAGAGCAGCTCAGTTAATCAATGTTAATATCAACACCAGCATACCTGAACATGTGTGACAGAGTTCAGTAATGTTGAGGTGTTGAGTCTGGTTGCTGATGGGATTGTTGAGCACACAGCTGTAGCTGTTTTATCCTGATATTCCACCTCCAGAGGTAGAGAGAGACTGATGCTGCGATCAGACACACTGATGCTGGACAATAAACTGTTTCCTTTGTACCAGGAGAGAGTCACATGACTCACATTCACCACTGAACACAACAATGAACAATTCTGCTGTGATGATGATGATGATGATGATGAAGATGAAGAAGAAGAAGAACAGTTTGTTACAGAGTTACTGCTGATGACAGGAACAGACAGATTAGCTAAAAAGAAAAACACGACAGAATAAACAGAAATGTGGATAATGGTGTCTGATCAAACATATATTTTTTTATTTTGCAGTATAAATTTGTAAAAAAAAAAAAAGAAGCTTTCTACTCACCATAGACATAAACACTGAATGTTTTTGATGACCGTTTAGCTCCGCTTATCTCTAGTTTGTAAACTCCAGCATGTCCAGTTGAGATGTTTGTGATGGTCAGAGATCCAGTTTGATTGTCCAGCTTCAGTCTGTCTCTGAATCTTCCGTCAGGAACATCATATGTGTTGAAGATTCCAGGATCTCGCCTGATTTGAGCTATCAGAGACATTTTCACTCCAAATTTCCACAGTATGTCATCGTCTTCATGTATTTCAGTAACATTAGTTTTTAAAGTGACAGAATCCCCCTCCAACACTGACGCACCAACACACCTGTAGACCATTAAAAGAGTTTGTCCCAATTTATAATGCATTTTTTTTTGCTTACAAAGCCTGCAGTCCGTGTAATTTGTTTGTAATTGTAGTTTGTAAACTTAAAATGTGAACTGAAGAACATCCAGAACAGCAGCACAGTGACATCTATATTTAACAGATGTGTGAGCAATGTGTTTTATTAAATGTACCTGCTGTAGAGCAAAATAAATGTGTGCAGTTTCAAAACCTGTTTTTTTGCACCTTGAAAGTTTAAGTTTAATTCTTAATTTATATATGGGGTATTTTGATCCGTACATCAAATGAGCTCCATAAAAGTATAAGGTGTATAAGGCTGTATAACTTCCAGTCATCCCCACCATCACAAAAAGAAGATGTGAAACCATTTTTCTTCCGTGGTTTTGTTCTGATCTAAAAGACCTACTGCTAAAAAAAAAAAAAAACACTCAAGCTAGTGTGACCCTCCCCTAACAGAGTTTGACCCTCAATATGCACACACACATGCATCAGAATATTATACATTATTATATAAATGATTATATTTATATAATGACTCTGGCTTCTTATTTATACTTAAGCTGTTTTGAATGGTGGAAAACTATTTTTATCAAATGGAATACACTGTTATAATTTAACAATGTTAGTTTTTGGAAGTTATGTCTGACTGTGTTAAATAGTAAAATAGTGTTCCATTTGTGTAATATTGAATTTAATCCTAAAACAAATCTTATGGATTTAAAAATGGTTTTGAAATCAATCAGTTGTTGTGAATTTTAAACGCAGTTTGCAATCTTTTACTGAAGTGTGACACAAGCAGTTCAACATCTGAGTCAAACTGAAACTGCGGTCAATTCTTCATATTCAGAAACATGGTGTGAACTGTTGGGTGGACAGGAAAGTGCCCTTTTTTTTTCTTTTCTTTTTTTCTTTTTCTTTTGAGGTGTGTTTAGTTTGTGGGTTAAGGGCTTCTTCCTGTCCTGCTGTTGTGAACCTCAGTCTCACTTCCTTACTACACAGAACAGCTTTAAAATAAAATAAAATAAATCCATCAACGCTGATATTTAAAAAAAAGTACTCATAGGTCAGAGGTCTAACAGGATGCTTACCTCTCATGCATAACTGCTAAAATACCATCTGATAATGCCATCCAGTGTATATATATATATATATATATATATATATATATATATATATAAATGGGCTCATGTCTCTTTTGTCGCTGATGGTATGACCTAGGCTTTTCAACCTCTACGTCATCTGGTGGTCAAAATAAATCCTGTCTTTTTCTTCAGTACCAGATATGGGTGTAATGGCAGGGGCAAGGCCAGAAATGTTTAAGTAGGTGGGCCTACATAAAATCGGGTGGACAAGGTGTATCCTATGAAAACTGCAAATGAAATTGCCAACAGAAAATACAGCAAAGATTCAATACACAGTACTTCTAAAGCATTGATTAACATTACTTTTAATATCAACATTCACTAATTATTCAAATGAAAAGTTAGCCTAAAAAAAGGTGTATTTTTTTTAACTAACGTTTACAAAGATTCATTACTACTGTAACAAATGTATTTCTGATTGTTAATTTTAGTTAATGGATTACCTTACGTTAACTAAAGTTTAGTGTAAAGCATTACTTTAGTCTGAGATAACAGGGTTTTGCAAATGATCTCATAAAGTTCCTCTGTCAGTTTGCATTCAAATGAGAATTAATGTAGACCTTATGTAGCTGTCGCAGAAAAGGTGGAATTTCAGTCATTTATTTTGTGAAAAGGTATTTAGTTCACAAATGGTGTGGAATGTATTATGAATGTTCATTTGAAAATTGTATTTGAGTATCATAAAACTGGGTAATAGTGACACCTACAGGTTAAATATGTGTAACGTTAGTTGAATTTATCACGTGATAGCTAGCCATGCATTAGATCCACAAAGAAAAGCACACTGGGAGCTGTCGTCCGATTGTAAAATTATCTGTTAGAAGGAAAGCGTACATATAAATGTCCATTTCTGATTAGAAGGCACACTCGGTATCACTAGCATAGCCAGGAATTACAATAGCCCAGAGAAAATCGGGTGGGCCTAGCCTAAAATATATCTGTTATCAAAATAGGCCAACACAACTAATAGTTACACCTGCTTGAATTTACATCACCGTTTAATCAGAGCATAAGCCTGCATGTCATCATAAGCAGTGTTAAGAAAATAACGATAAGAACAGCATGAGCACGGCGGCCACACCACACACACGGTGCCTCCCTACTGTGGTTCCTCTGATCTACGCCTAACACAAACCCCATCATCAAATCAGCAGGACAGTAGTAATGGACAGTATGCAAAACTGCTGTGGTCATACGGAGTCCTGCACATCATCGGCCCCCAACACATAAACCACATTAAATCAATAACAGTGACTAGGCAACTAACGTTAGGAAAATGTAGATTTTTATACCTGTACACGGTTGTGCAGGGGAGGTAGCCTTTAGAGAATGGAGCGCTGCTGGTGATGGAGAAATATGTGAATTAAAGTTAGCACTCTCGCGTAAAAAGTACAAAACGGACTCATAGAAGTAACGTGGCGTGCCAGGAAAACCTTAATATGGACAAAGGCATGTATAATGGCATCCAGCGGTCTCTGCTGTAGCTAAGGGGCTGTTCGCAAACTTATCTTCATCATTATATGGCAAACAAGAAAAAGCAACAACACAATTTATTTTATAGATAAAGTATTGTGATTACTGCAACAGAATTAACAATGATTAGGCTACCTTCTGAAGCAACTGACTGGGTGGGCCCGACTGACAGCTACGCGACTACTGAGGGGGCACGTGCCCCCTCACTTTGAATGGTCATGAGTCATGACGCCTCTGGCTAAAGTACAAGATTATGAGATACATTATGAATGTGAATGCTTGGCTAAAGAGATGTGTCTTTAATCTAGATTTAAACAGAGAGAGTGTGTCTGAACCCCAAATGTTATCAGGAAGCTATGCCGAGTTTTGGACCAAATGTGCTCTACCTCCTTTAGTGGACTTTGCTATCCTAGGTACTACCAAAAGTCCAGAGTTTTGCGACTTTAAGGAGCGTGATGGATGAAGCGGGTAGACTAGTTAGGTATGCAGGAGCTAACCCATTAAGGGCCTTATAAGTAATTAGTAATATTTTGTTACTGATACGGAACTTAATGGGAAGCCAGTGCAGAGACTGTAAAATTGGGGTAATATGATCATATTTTCTTGACCTGATATTGTGCATTGCCACGGCTCAAGCGTGAATCTAATGTTTAGAGGAGTATGTTTGACAACTTCATTATGTTTACAGTCTGTTTTGGATCAGTTTGATCATGTAAGTATCATAAATGACCCCTTGTGTTTAATAACAAAACAAAGAATGATTAGTAATTGTCTCCAGTTGGCCTGATTAGCTAAGCCCTCCATATAAACACTTGTTATTTAGTGGTACAGTACAGCATGATTTGTAGATTATATTTAATAGATTACACTTTGTATAAACATTTGTGATTTGTTTGTACAAGGTATGATTACATGCTTAGCCTGTGTATTCATTGCATTTGCAGTATGACCAGAATGTGTCACCATTTGTGTTTATGTATTTTGTGTATACCTCACATGTATTTCTGGACTACCGTGTGCATTTCTGGATCTGTGTTGTGTTTCTGGCAGTGTGGTAGGTTATAATACTGTTTTCACTCTTTATGTGGCTCATTAGCAGGAGTGCAATCTCTTTTCAGGCTAGACGACATTATTTTTTAGACAGAATGTACATTAAAACTTGGATCATTTCATGTATGCTATTGATATTGCAAAGGATCTCCATCAAAGGATACAATATCTCTGTGAGGAAGTAATTAAATATTGCATTGTTGTACCAACATGGCAGTGATTTCATTCTGTTTTTCCATAAGACGCAATATATTTCCTTGTTCTCCATCAGTTAAGGATTGTCTTGAAACAGGTGCATCGCTACTACGGTTACAGGGTAGCTGCCCATTAATTGATGCAGTTGACTGTAATGGTGTTATGGACCTTGGTTGTAGCACAGGGTGAAGCTGATAATTACTATCCTTATTTCTTGCACCTCTTGTCGAATTGTTAACAGGCAGAGACTGTGACTCAACATGTGTGTCAACTTGAACTGATGCAACTGCTATCGAATTGAAGGAGATCAGTCCATCATTTTCCTTTCTTGATTTTCTTACTTCCAAATGTAGCTATACTTTGTTCTGATGCAGCAGACCTGTACACATTAACTTTAGCCATAGACACAGCTATTTTAGTTTGAAGATCAATTTTTTCCTTCTTTTTTCTTAAGCGCCCCTCTTCCTCTTCCACAGCATGCTTCTGTTGCAGCATTTGCTGACTGGCTAATAAAGCCGCCACTTCAGCTTCAGCTTGAAGACGAGCAGATGGCGTAGATGATCTACTAGATCGTGAACCAGAAGAAAGAAAAATAATATTCATCAAAGATTTTTTCTTTACTGGAAACACTGAAGCTCTTGAGAGATGATGTCACTTTGTTGCATGAGAGTGTGATTCCTTTACTTCCTGCTGAAGAACAAACAAAGCAAAATGAATGGTGTGGCTCAGTTTTACGGTTCAACAAAGGGTTTATAGAAGATCTTATCATTCTATAACATCATTTATTAACATTAAATCGTCCTCCTCCCATTTTCACCTCAAATTTATGGGGAAGCTGCCTCCCCTGACGAGCCGCCACTGGAAATTGCAATGGCTTTTGCTGTTGTTTACGGAAGTTCTAAGCAGCCATGCATTAGTATAATTTCTTTCATGTTTTCTCGTTATCACGACTTAATTTTCTCGTTATATCGACATGACAAAAGTTGTTTTCTCGTGATCACGACTTAATTTTCTAGTGATCGCGGCATAACAAAAGTTGTTTTCTCGTGATCACGACTTAATTTTCTAGTGATCGCGGCATAACAAAAGTTGTTTTCTCTCCCCCTCTCGTGATCACCGACTAAATTTCGAGTGATCCGCGGCAAAAACAATTGTTTTTCCTCGTGATCCACGACGAAATTTTCTGTGATCGCGGCAATAAACAAAAGTTGTTTCCCTTCTCGTGATCACGACTAATTTTCAGTGATCGCGCGGCATAACAAAAGTTGTTTTCTCGTGATCACGACTAAATTTTCTAGTGATTGCGGCATAAAAAAAGTTGTTTTCTCGTTATCACGACTTATTTTTCTCGAACGCATACTTGACGGTGACATTCTAAAATGCTTAACCTGGCTTAATGCGTTAATTGAGAGTGTTTTTAAAAGACAAAACTCAGTATACAAATTATTAGTAATTCATACTATGTACAGACAAGAAGAGCCCATAATAAGAATGCAATGCGTTTAATTCCGCGTTAAGCGTTTTCCTCCCATAGAATACCTTACGGACAACACGTATAAATGCATTAAGGCAGTGTTTTTAAAAGACCAAACTCAGTAAACACACCATTAATAACAAAGACAGACATCAATAAGCCACAATAAGAACGCCATGTGTTTAACCCCAGAAAACCGGCTATCAAAATGCGTTGCATCGCATCTGACTCATCTGCTTGTCTGTGGTATATGGTATTATAATTTATTTATAATGTGTTTACTGTGTTTGGTCTTTTAAAAACACTCTCTTAACGCATTAAGCAATGTTAAGCGTTTTGGAATGCCCCCTTTGAGGCACAAATGATCGACATATAACCTTATAGGCTTATATATCTTGTGGATATTTCAGCACATGTTGCCCTTCACTTAAAATTACGTCGACTAAAACGATGCTAATAGGCCTTATGTCATGTCGATATCACGAGAAAATTAAGTCATTATAACTAGAAAACAACTTTCGTTATGTCGATATCACTAGAAAATTAAGTCGTGATAATGAGAAAACAACTCTTGTCATGTCGAGATCACAAGAAAATTAAGTCGTGATAATGAGAAAACAGCTCTTGTCATGTCGAGATCACAAGAAAATTAAGTCGTGATAATGAGAAAACAACTCTTGTCATGTCGAGATCACAAGAAAATTGTCGTGATAATGAGAAAACAACTCTTGTCATGTCGAGATCACAAGAAAATTAAGTCGTGAAAACGAGAAAACAACTTTTATGTCATGTCGAGATCACAAGAAAATTAAGTCGTGATACTGAGAAAACAACTCTTGTCATGGCGAGATCACAAGAAAATTAAGTCGTGATAATGAGAAAACAACTCTTGTCATGTCGTGATGACGAGAAAATTAAGTCGTGATAATGAGAAAACAACTCTTGTCATGTCGAGATCACAAGAAAATTAAGTCATAAAAACGAGAAAACAACTTTTGTTATGTCAGGAAGGTTCAAGAGAAACGGTTCCAAGATTACTCGTTCGTGATTACTGACGAGAAAACAACTTTTGTTATGTCGAGATCACAAGAAAATATTAAGTTGTGATCACGAGAAAACAACTCTTATGTCGAGATCACAAGAAAATTAAGTCGTGATAATGAGAAAACAACTCTTGTCATGTCGTGATCACGAGAAAATTAAGTCGTGATAATGAGAAACAACTGTTGTCATGGCGAGATCACAAGAAAATTAAGTCATGAAAACGTGAAAACAACTTTTGTTATGTCGAGATCACAAGAAAATATTAAGTTGTGATCACGAGAAAACAACTCTTATGTCGAGATCACAAGAAAATTAAGTCGTGATAATGAGAAACAACTGTTGTCATGGCGAGATCACAAGAAAATTAAGTCTTGATAATGAGAAAACAACTCTTGTCATGTCGTGATGACGAGAAAATTAAGTCGTGATAATGAGAAAACAACTCTTGTCATGTCGTGATCACGAGAAATTTAAGTCGTGATAATGAGAAAACAACTCTTGTCATGTCGTGATGACGAGAAAATTAAGTCGTGATAATGAGAAAACAACTCTTGTCATGTCGTGATCATGAAAAAATTAAGTTGTGATCACGAGAAAACAACTCTTATGTCGAGATCACAAGAAAATTAAGTCGTGATCACGAGAAAACAACTCTTGTCATGTCGTGATCACGAGAAAATTAAGTCGTGATAATGAGAAACAACTGTTGTCATGGCGAGATCACAAGAAAATTAAGTCTTGATAATGAGAAAACAACTCTTGTCATGTCGTGATCATGAGAAAATTAAGTCGTGATACTGAGAAAACAACTCTTGCCATGGCGAGATCACAAGAAAATTAAGTCGTGATAACGAGAAGGGGCGTTTAAAAAAAAAAACCTTCCGGTCACAACTCTTTGTCGAGATCACAAGAAAATTAAGTCGTGATAATGAGAAAACAACTCTTGTCATGTCGAGATCACAAGAAAATTAAGTCGTTATAACGAGAAAACAATCTCTTGTCATGGCGAGATCACAAGAAAATTAAGTCTTGATAATGAGAAAACAACTCTTGTCATGTCGTGATGACGAGAAAATTAAGTCGTGATAATGAGAAAACAACTCTTGTCATGGTTCGTGAGATCATGAGAAAATTAAGTTGTGATCACGAGAAAACAACTTTTGTTTTGTCGAGATCACAAGAAAATTAAGTCGTGATAATGAGAAAACACCTTCTGTCATGTCGGGATCACGAGAAAATTAAGTCCTGAGTAATGATAACACAACTCTTGTTCATGTCTTGATGCGACAGACAATTAAGTCGTGATATGAAGAACAACAGCTCTGTCAGGTCGAGATCACAAGACATTATCGTGATAATGAGAAAACGCTCTTGTCATGTCGAGATCCAAGAAAATTAGTCTTGATAATGAGAACCAACTCTTTCAGTCGAATCACCAGAAAATTAGTCCTGATAATGAGAAAACATGCTCTTGTCATGTCGACTATCACAAGAAAATTAGTCGTGATAAATGAGAAAACACTCTTGTCTGTCGAGATCACGAGAAAAATAATTTGTGATAATGAGAAAACAACTTTTATGTTGAGATCACAAGAAAATTAAGTCTTGATAATGAGAAAACAACTCTTGTCATGGCGAGATCACAAGAAAATTAAGTCGTGATCACGAGAAAACAACTTTTGTTTTGTCGAGATCACAAGAAAATGAAGTCGTGATAATGAGAAAACAACTCTTGTCATGTCGAGATCACAAGAAAATTAAGTCGTGATAACAAGAAAACAACATTTGTTATGTCGAGATCACAATAATTGATCCGTGATAATGAAAAACAACTCTTGCAAGCGAGATCACAAGAAAATTAAAGAGTCTTGAGACTGAGAAAACAACTCTTGTTATGTCGAGATCATGAGAAAATTAAGTTGTGATAATGAGAAAACAACTTTTATGTTGAGATCACAAGAAAATTAAGTCTTGATAATGAGAAAACAACTCTTGTCATGTCGTGATGACGAGAAAATTAAGTCGTGATAATGAGAAACAACTGTTGTCATGGCGAGATCACAAGAAATAGTCAAGGATACTGGGGGGGGGGGGGGGGGGGGGGGGGAAAAACACTCTTGTCATGTCGTGATCATGAAAAAATTAAGTTGTGATCACGAGAAAACAACTCTTATTTCGAGATCACAAGAAAATGAAGTCGTTATAACGAGAAAAACAACTCTCGTTATGTCGAGATAACGAGAAAATTAAGTCGTGATAATGAGAAAACAACTCTTGTCATGTCGTGATGACGAGAAAATTAAGTCCGGGTAATGACAACAACTCTTGTCATGTCGTGATCATGAGAAAATTAAGTCGTGATAATGAGAAAACAACTCTTGTCATGTCGTGATCATGAGAAAATTAAGTCGTGATAACGAGAAAACTACTTTTGTTATGTCGAGATCACAAGAAAATATTAAGTTGTGATCACGAGAAAACAACTCTTATGTCGAGATCACAAGAAAATTAAAGTTCGTGATCACGAGAAAACAACTCTTGTCATGTCGTGATCACGAGAAATTTAAGTCGTGATAATGAGAAAACAACTCTTGTCATGTCGTGATGACGAGAAAATTAAGTCGTGATAATGAGAAAACAACTCTTGTCATGTCGTGATGACGAGAAAATTAAGTCTTGATAATGAGAAAACAACTCTTGTCATGTCGTGATCATGAGAAAATTAAGTCGTGATAATGAGAAAACAACTCTTGTCATGGCGAGATCACAAGAAAATTAAATCGTGATAATGAGAAAACAACTCTTGTCATGTCGAGATCACAAGAAAATTAAGTCATAAAAACGAGAAAACAACTTTTGTTATGCCAAGATCACAAGAAAATTAAGTCGTGAAAACGAGAAAACAACTTCTGTTATGTCGAGATAACGAGAAAATTAAATCGTTATAACAAGAAAACAACTCTTTCATGTCGTGATCATGAAAAAATGAAGTTGTGATCCACGAAAAACAACTCTTAGTCGATATCACAAGCAAATTAAGTCGTGATAATGAGAAAATACAAGCTCTTGTCATGTCGTGACACTTAGAAAATTAAGTCGTGGATAATGATAAAACAACTCTTGTCCTGTCCGTGATGTACTGAAAATTTCAAGTTCGTATAATGCGAAGAAAGGCTCTTTCATGTCGATTCCACAAGATAATTAAGTCGTGATAATGAGAAAACAGCTCTTGTCATGTCGAGATCACAAGAAAATTGAGTCGTGATAATGAGAAAACAACTCTTGTCATGTCGAGATCCCAAGAAAATTAAGGCCTGATAATGAGAAAACGCTCTTGTCATGTCGGTCATAAAAAAAAAAAAAAAAAAAAAAAAAACAAGAAAATTAAAGGTCGTATAATGAGAAAACAACTTCTGTTATGTCGAGATCACGAGAAAAATAAGTTGTGATAATGAGAAAACAACTCTTGTCATGTCGAGATCACAAGAAAATTAAGTCGTGCTAATGATAAACAGAACTCTGTCATGGCGATCACAAGCACTTAGTCTGATAATGAGAAAACACTTTGTCATGGCGAGATCACAAGAAACTTCAGTCGTGATAATGAGAAAACACTCTGTCATGTCTTGGATACGAGAAAAATTAAGTCGTGAAATGAGAAAACAACTCTTGTCATGTCCTATGACGAAAAAATTAAGTCGTGATAATGAAAAACAACTCTTGTCATTCGTGACACAAAAATTAAGTCGTGAAAATGAGAAAACTTTTGTTATGTCGATATAACGAGATAATTAAGTCGTGATAACGAGAAAACTCGTTATGTCGCGATCACAAGAAAATTAAGTCGTGATAATGAGAAAACACTTTGTCATGTCGAGATCACAAGAAAGTTAAGAGTCGTGAATAATGAAAAACAACTCTTGTCATAGTCGAGACACAAGAAAATTAAGTCGTGATAATAGAAAACGCTCTTGTCATGTCGAATCACAGAAAATTAAGTCGTGATAATGATAAAACAACTCTTTGGCCCAATGTCGAGATCACAAGAAATTAGTGTGATAATTGAGAAAACAGCTCGTTCATGTCGGATCAATAAACTTAAGTCGTGATAATGAGAAAACCCTCTTGTCATTCGAGATCACAAAATTCAGGTCGTTGATATAGAAAAACAATCTTGTCATGGCGAATTCACAGAAAATAGTCGGATAATGAGAAAACAACTATTGTCAAGTCGAGATCACAAGAAAATTAGTTTGTGATAATGAGAAAACAACTTTTATGTTGAGATCACAAGAAAATTAAGTCTTGATAATGAGAAAACAACTCTTGTCATGTCGTGATCACGAGAAAACAACTCTTGTTATGTCGAAATAACAACTCTTGTCATGTCGTGGGGGATTCACTAAAATAAGTCGTTATAATGAGAAAACAACTTTCGTTATGTCGATATAATGAGATAATTAAGTCGTGATAATGAGAAAACAGCTCTTGTCATGTCGAGATCACAAGAAAATTAAGTCGTGATAATGAGAAAACAACTTTTGTTATGTCGATATAACGAGAAAATTAGTCGTTATAATGAGAAAACAACTCTTGTTATGTCGATATAACGAGAAATTAAGTCGTTATAATGAGAAAACAACTTTCGTTATGTCGATATCACTAGAAAATTAAGTCGTGATAATGAGAAACAACTGTTGTCATGGCGAGATCACAAGAAAATTAAGTCATGATACTGAGAAAACAACTCTTGTCATGTCGATATCATGAGAAAATTAAGTCGTTATAATGAGAAAACAACTTTCGTTATGTCGATATCACTAGAAAATTAAGTCGTGATAATGAGAAAACAACTCTTGTCATGGCGAGATCACAAGAAAATTAAGTCTTGATAATGAGAAAACAACTCTTGTCATGGCGAGATCACAAGAAAATTAAGTCGTGATAACGAGAAAACAACTTTCGTTATGCTGTGATCACGAGAAAATTAAGTCGTGATAAGGAGAAAACAACTTTCGTTATGTCGAGATAAAGAGAAAATTAAGTCATTATAACGAGAAAAAACTCTCGTTATGTCGATATATCGAGAAAATAAGTCGTTATAACGAGAAAACAACACTCTTGTCATGTCGTGATGACGAGAAAATTAAGTCGTGATAATGAGAAACAACTGTTGTCATGGCGAGATCACAAGAAAATTAAGTCGTGATAATGAGAAAACAACTCTTGTCATGTCGTGATCATGAAAAAATTAAGTTGTGATCACGAGAAAACAACTTTCGTTATGTCGATATAATGATATAATTAAGTCGTGATCACGAGAAAACAACTCTTGTCATGTCGATATAACGAGAAAATTAAGTCCTGCTAATGAGAAAACAAACTCTTGTCATGTCGTGATTACTAGCAAATTAAGTCATGATAATGATAAAACACTCTTGTCATGTCGCGATCACAAGAAAATTACGTCGTGCTTAGAGAACAACTCTCGTTATGTCGAGATCACGAGAAAAATAATTTGTGATAATGAGAAAACAACTTTTATGTTGAGATCACAAGAAAATTAAGTCTTGATAATGAGAAAACAACTCTTGTCATGTCGTGATCATGAAAAAATTAAGTTGTGATCACGAGAAAACAACTCTTATTTCGAGATCACAAGAAAATGAAGTCGTTATAACGAGAAAACAACTCGTTATGTCGAGATCACGAGAAAAATAAGTTGTGATAATGAGAAAACAACTCTTGTCATGGCGAGATCACAAGAAAATTAAGTCTTGATAATGAGAAAACAACTCTTGTCATGTCGTGATGACGAGAAAATTAAGTCGTGATAATGAGAAAACAACTCTTGTCATGTCGTGATGACGAGAAAATTAAGTCGTGATAATGAGAAAACAACTCTTGTCATGTCGAGATCACAAGAAAATTAAGTCGTGATAATGAGAAACAACTGTTGTCATGGCGAGATCACAAGAAAATTAAGTCTTGATAATGAGAAAACAACTCTTGTCATGTCGTGATCACGAGAAATTTAAGTCGTGATAATGAGAAAACAACTCTTGTCCATGTCGTGATCACGAGAAAATTAAGTCGTGATCACGAGAAAACAACTCTTGTCATGTCGTGATCACGAGAAAACAACTCTTGTCATGTCGTGATCACGAGAAAACAACTCTTGTCATGTCGTGATGACGAGAAAATTAAGTCGTGATAATGAGAAAACAGCTCTTGTCATGTCGAGATCACAAGAAAATTGTCGTGATAATGAGAAAACAACTCTTGTCATGTCGTGATCACGAGAAAATTAAGTCGTGATCACGAGAAAACAACTCTTGTCATGTCGATATAACGAGAAAATTAAGTAGTTATAACGAGAAAACAACTCTCGTTAAGTCGATATAACGAGAAAATTAAGTCGTGATAATGAGAAAACAACTCTTGTCATGGCGAGATCACAAGAAAATTAAGTCTTGATAATGAGAAAACAACTCTTGTCATGTCGTGATGACGAGAAAATTAAGTCGTGATAATGAGAAAACAACTCTTGTCATGTCGTGATCATGAGAAAATTAAGTTGTGATCATGAGAAAACAACTCTTATGGCGAGATCACAAGAAAATTAAATCGTGATAATGAGAAAACAACTCTTGTCATGTCGAGATCACAAGAAAATTAAGTCATGATACTGAGAAAACAACTCTTGCTATGTCGAGATCATGAGAAAATTAAGTCGTGATAACGAGAAAACTAATTTTGTTATGTCGAGATCATGAGAAAATATTAAATCGTGATCACGAGAAAACAACTCTTGTCATGTCGTGATCACGAGAAATTTAAGTCGTGATAATGAGAAAACAACTCTTGTCATGTCGTGATGACGAGAAAATTAAGTCGTGATAATGAGAAAACAACTCTTGTCATGTCGAGATCACAAGAAAATTAAGTCGTGATAATGAGAAAACAACTCTTGTCATGGCGAGATCACAAGAAAATTAAGTCGTGATAATGAGAAAACAACTCTTGTCATGTCGTGATCACGAGAAAATTAAGTCGTGATCACGAGAAAACAACTCTTGTCATGTCGTGATCACGAGAAAATTAAGTCGTGATAATGAGAAAACAACTCTTGTCATGTCGTGATCATGAGAAAATTAAGTCGTGATACTGAGAAAACAACTCTTGTCATGGCGAGATCACAAGAAAATTAAGTCGTGATAATGAGAAAACAACTCTTGTCATGTCGTGATCATGAGAAAATTAAGTCGTGATACTGAGAAAACAACTCTTGCCATGGCGAGATCACAAGAAAATTAAATCGTGATAATGAGAAAACAACTCTTGTCATGGCGAGATCACAAGAAAATTAAATCGTGATCACGAGAAAACAACTCTTGTCATGTCGTGATCACGAGAAAATTAAGTCGTGATAATGAGAAAACAACTCTTGTCATGTCGTGATCACGAGAAATTTAAGTCGTGATAATGAGAAAACAACTCTTGTCATGTCGTGATCACGAGAAAACAACTCTTGTCATGTCGTGATCACGAGAAAATTAAGTTGTGATCACGAGAAAACTACTCTTGTCATGTCAACACGGTCTCACCCCTATTCGTCACATACTGCCGTTTGGTCATTTCCCCCTCACGTCCATAAGCCGACGTTGAGGGTACCCCCTATTCGTCGCTTGACAACGTAGAGGGTCGTCCGATAGATTTGAGTGCAAATCCCTCATCTTTGAATTTTGACGAAATGGGGTTATCCCATCTAATCCCATATAATTATCACGAAAATTAAGTCGTGATAACGATAAAACAACTCTTGTCATGTTGTGATCACGAGAAAATTAAGTCGTGATCACGAGAAAACAACTTTAGTTATGTCGAGATCACGAGAAACTTGTTGTGATCACGAGAAAACTACTCTTGTCATGTCAACACGGTCTCACCCCTATTCGTCACATACTGCCGTTTGGTCATTTCCCCCTCACGTCCATAAGCCGACGTTGAGGGTACCCCCTATTCGTCGCTTGACAACGTAGAGGGTCGTCCGATAGATTTGAGTGCAAATCCCTCATCTTTGAATTTTGACGAAATGGGGTTATCCCATCTAATCCCATATAATTATCACGAAAATTAAGTCGTGAGCACGATAAAACAACTTTTGTTATGTCGAGATCACGGGGAAATTAAGTCGTGATCACGAGAAAACAACTCTTGTTATGTCGAGATCACGAGAAAACAAGAAGGACAAAAATTATATCCAGGCCGCTTATAACTTCGTAGGCCTGAATCTTCATATTGTTTCTTTATTCTGCTTGTTTTTCCCTCCTCCTCATTCTTGTTCTCATTTTCCATATCTTGACCCATGCCTTCTCAGTCCTAGCTTTTTAACAGACGGTCTAAAGTAATTTAATAATATTTTCTCCTTCAAAATGTTCATTTTCATTTACACCTTATGATATTGATTCATCTGATAAATGGCGTCATCTGGTGGGTTTGGAAGTTAAAACAGCATCACAACACTTTTCATGTAACTGAAACATAATGCAAAAGTTGTGTCATGTGAAGGTGATAAATATGATATTAACTTCACATAGCCTACAGTATGTACAAAATAAAATGAAAACATTTATTGAGTCGATTTAAAAACTGTAGATTGTTTTCTTAAACTGCTCAAAGGGATGTGATCTGAATGACTCGATACTCATCATTGACAGTAACACTGATGGTCCTTTTGATGCTGAATCTGCTTGTAATGGTCAAAGATCCAGTTTGATTGTCCAGCTTCAGTGTGTCTCTGAATCTCCAGTCAACATATGTTCATGATAAAACTAAGATCTTTATTGATTTAATTGAAGATAATGTCATTGAAATGCCAGTAAATGTCAGTAAATGTTAACTAACTTAGAGTTACACTCACGGGACAGGGGACACTGCTCTTATTTGCAATTGTAAAAGTACATTATATGCATGTGCTTTAAAGCCTTGCTGGTTAAACATTTATGAGCGTGTACAGCTGAAGCTTGCACGCTCTAAAAAGCCAAATAGTCAAGTCAAATAGCACCTGATTACTGGACCAAGTTATCTTTCGCGTCTGATTGCACCAATACTGTCAAAAACACATTGTGTTTAAATATAAACACAGTTGGTTATGTCTAAAATGAAAGTAAACAGTTGAGAAAAAAGCAGATGTGTGCCTGTACATTAGATGTGTGCAGGTCTTAAAGTGACAGCAGCCTTTGATAATAGGAAAAAAATACTATTGAAGTCAGGGACCAGCAACTGTTTGGTTACCCACATTCATCAAAATATTTTTTTATGTTCAACAGAAGTAAGAAACTCAATCAAACAACTTGAGAGTGAGTAAATGATGACACAATTTTCATTTTTGGGTGAATTTTGGCTGTTTTTAATTTGTGAGTGTGTTTAAGAGGTCAGTTGTGTGTCCATATGACTAGCATGTGGTTGAAGAGCTTTTAAAATTATTCGATTTTAGTTAAGCTCAGTTATTTCTGATTACAGACTCTAAAATCAGGACAAATAAATGAATCAATTAAAATAATTTTATGGCATCTATCACATTAACATGCAGACCTTTCAAGTTAGTTTTTTTCCATTATAAGAAAGTGGCAATCATAAAGGCTACATATTTAATGTAAAGTAAAAAAAAAATCTTTGCAAAAACATTAAGATATTTCTAAATCTTATTGCGCTATAAGACCCTCACACTTCAGTGTTCAGTAGGCAGTCGAGGAGCTCTTTTAACGGATGATTAGCACAGTTAACAGTCCTTTCCACTGTTCAGCCAAACAGATTTAAATGGAATCAAACATACTTTTTCTGTTCAAGTGCAGACAATAATTTTCATCACACAGTGATGGCATTCTGCAATACAAATGAAAACACAATAATTAAATGATATGAAATTACACTAAAATACAGCACAGCTCAACATGCTTTAAATCTGATAAAGACAAGAAATGGAAGGAAACAGATCATGTGAAGTAGTGACACTTTACCTTTAATGCCCCGCAGGCCTTCGTCTTCCTCGCATGAAAATGCAACTTGGCAGTAAAAAGGCAGAATGTTACACTTTACAATTCTACACATAATTCTTACAACAAAGTACAAATAAAAACATTCACTTTTGTACAATTTAACACTTAAGACATTCAGCGGAATCAGCAAACATCTGAAATCTATAGTAAATAACAAATGTCATTGTTCTATCACTAAACACACAATTGTGAAATGTGATTAAAGCACAATTCAGATGGCTTGCACAGCAGCCAGTAACATACTGGGATATAATATAAAATAATACATTACACACATTTGGCTTTATTTATTTATTTATTCACTGATACTTAGATCCATGTCTTTCAGTGCCATTATTACAAGTTCAGTTTCTGAGATTCAGCGTTTCGAGGAGACAATGGTGATATTTCTTGGCTCAACCCTTGCTGGATTTGAACTGCCTTTCTTTAACCGCAGACTTAAGTTAATCTCCAGATCATTTTAAACAAGCATTCTTTTAACATTGCTCAAAGAACTTTGAGAACATCTTGCCAGAACATTAGCTAAAGTTCAGAACCAGCATTACTGGCATAAAGAGATAATCCTGCACTGTTCATGTCTGGATCCCTTTAGCAGCTCTAATAATTTCACCAGCATTACCTACTGGACAAACCTCAAGCACTCTGGTAATGGCTTGCTTTGTTTAAACGTTTGGCATTGCCACACTATTTCTGCATTTGTGATGAGAATTTGAGATAAACATCTTCCCATTTTTTCTCATTTCCTAACTTCCTTTTATGTACCCTTTTAGTGAAACTATTAAAATAATAAATATCAGGCTGTCCTATTAGCAACGAATAGAACGTCAGGGCATCTCATTAACATCATTCATCTGCAGAGTCTCTGTCTTATGCAGTCTCTGAATGAAAATGTGTTTTTTTCCATCTCTGATGTTTGCTGTAATGTATTCTGTTCTTCATTCTAAAGTAAAGAAAAAAGAAAAAGGCACAAGTGATCTCTTAAATAAGTCGATTATAATCAGTGTTTCTGTATTATGATTTCTGAATGAAAGACAGAGATAAAGCAAACAGATTCACACCACTTGAAGATCTCACAGATCTGAATTAATAGGAAATTCAGATTCTATGCTCATAGTATCTCACCTTGTCATCCTGTGCTGCCTCAGCGTCTGTTTGAACAATAAACACACATTTGTGAAATGTGACTAAAACACAATTCAGATGGCTTTGCACAGCAGACAGTAACAGTCATAGAATATAATGTAAAACAGTATGTTACAAAAATACATATTTGGCATTGTTTGGATACTTATATCCATGTCTTTCAGTGCAGTTACTAAAAGTTCACTTTCTGGGATTCAGAGCTTCAAGGAGACAATGGTGATATTTCTTGGATCAACCCTTGCTGGATTTGAACTGCCTTTCTTTAACCACAGACTTTAAACAAACATTATATTAATGTTACTGGAAGAACTTTGAGAGAATCTAGCCGAAACATTAGCTAAAGTTTTGAGAACGTTCCCTGATAGCAAAGCAATGACAAAACAATAACAAACTCTTAATTTGGTCAATTTGAATAACAATACATAACCTTTAAAATATTCTGTTTGCACATTCAATCTCACATTTACATTTTGTTACAGTTACAGTTGTATGTAATACTTGCCGTTTTTTCCTTCGGATGATTTTTTTTTTACACGTATGTAAATCACACAAGCAGCTGCTGCAGCCACGACCAACAGACAAGCAGCACCACCAATAACAGCAGCATGTATTCCTTCTACATCACCTGAAGGTGGACCTGAACCTAGAAAAGCTAAACACACAGCGATTACTAGAGATCACTTATAATCAACTTTACCATACTTTTGACTGCCATCACACCTTCTACTTTCAGCAGAAAGTCATTGAATTGATGCGTGGCCATCGATGTATTTTTTTGTTTGTTTGTTTGTTTATTTATTATTATTAGCAACAGTGGCTTACACAGGGAAACTATGCATTTCTCACAAAAATCTAACAATTGACTACAAAATTTTAAAATTCATAGTGTGACAAAACTCAATGTGACAACTATCTGTTGCTTTGATTTGCACGTGAAGATGATAGATATGATCAACAGTGAAAACAATTGCAGTAGGATTTTTCTAAGGCACTGAATGACTGAATTACACTCACAAGTGACAATAACACTGAAGCTCCTAATGATGCTGAATCTGCTGTTGATGATCAGTAGTTTATAATCTCCAGAGTCTGTGTTTGTGATGTTCATGATGGTCAGTGATCCAGTCTGATGATCCAGCTTCAGTCTGTCTCTGAATCTCTCTCTACACTGATCATCTGTACAGATCTTACTCTGATCTCCAGTGATTTCATCCACGAGAATATCATTAAAATACCATCTCATCAAGTCATTTGGTTTTATTACACCAGGATCTAAAGTAACAGATTCTCCCTCCTTCACTGACTTTCTCTTCATTTCATTTTGTTCAGATATCAGCAGAAACACTGAAACAACAACCAACAGCTGCCTGGAGGACCTTTTGTGTGTGACAAAAAAAAAAAAAAAAAAAAGCAAAACTGACTGTGGGCAGAAGGTGATTACGGCATGCTTTTTCTCTTGACTTTCAGTCTGAAAAGCAACTATATCCCTGTTTTTGATTCCACACCCTAGGAAAAACAGATATAAGATGAGGTGAAAAGATGATCAAAATAGCTTGGAAGTTGTAATCTTTACCAAAGCACCGATGTATATTTGTATAACCAAAACTGTTAGAACTAACAATCAGTGTTGAAATTGTTTATTTTGCCGTCCTTCGTTTATTATGAACACTGAGCCAACTCTCCAAAGTCCACTATAACAGAGTTAATTTAGGATTTATTAATATCCATGATTAACGGCATTTAGATTACTGTCCACTGTTTTAAATGGAAGTGACATGTGGCCAAGTATGGTGACCCATACTCGGAATTAGTAACTGCTGCTTATCCCATCCAAAGTGTGTTTGTGTGGACCCACACACACCACACACACCACACCCACAAACCACACACACACACACACACACACGCCTAGCACAACACACACTTAGCACACACACACACACACAACACACTACACACACACACACACACACACACACACACCAACCCACCCGGAGCAGTGGGCAGCCTTTTTTTTTGCTGCGGCGCCTGGGGAGCAGTTGGGGGTTCGGTGCCTTGCTCAAGGGCACCTCAGTCGTGGTATTGAAGGTGGAGAGAGCGCTGGTTATTTACTCCCCCCACCTACAATCCCTGCCGTAATACGAGACTCGAAGCCGCAACCTTGGGTACAGCCGACTCTTAACCATTAGGCCACGACTCCCTGTGTTTAAAGGATTTAGTACACAGATTTTTGGCAGTGGCTGGCACTTAAACCAGACATATCTGTTGAACACATGATCGAAACAGCGAATCAGATGCATTTAAACTGCGCATAAGAGTTTTGTTCATTGTACATTCACTGACTCACAAATCCTCTCATTATAAACTACAAAGTCTGCATCTAAGAGCTAAAAAAAATTCTGTTTTGGCAGAGTACTGAAGTAAGAAACCAACAAGGCACACCTTAATCAAATACTTGTGCTGTTTGAGATGCTTTCATATGGCAGATGCATTCCAGAATGACAGCAGGAACAGCAAGTATATGCTAAATTATCATTCCATTGCAATGACTGACATACAGTAGTGCAACATCACTGTTTTGATTTACTGATACATAAATAAGCAATTAATTAATTCAGAAACTTTTCTTTTTTTTTTGCATGTGTAGTAAACCTTGTTGACACAGGTTATTTTATGTAGAACCCATTATGCCCTTTTTCAAAGTCTTGATTTTGTTTTTATGCCCAAATGTTCAAAACCTTATTTTTCACATATTTGGCATTGTTGCACACTCTGTTATGTCTCTATGAAGCCCCGCCTTTTGAAAAGTGCAATGTGCTGTGATTGGCCGGCAGGACTAGTGCGTTTTGAGTGTGTTTGGAAAATGTCACGCATAATTCTCAACAATTGTGATTTGTCAGTCTGAGTGTCACTTCTATAATAAACACAGTATATAAGTTAAGTATAATACATATATGACTCACCACTAACAGCAACATTGAAGATCCTGTCACTGTTGCGGCTGTTCATCAGTAGTTTATAAACTCCAGCATCTGTGGTTCTGATGTTTGTGATTACACGGTCAATACCTGTGTGACTGTCCAGCTTCAGTCTGTCTCTGAATCTCTCTTTACACTGTTCATCTGTACAGATCTTACTCTGATCTCCAGTGATTTGAGCGATGCGAGTGTCATTAAAATACCATACAACCTCTTCTTGTTGGCTTGTTTTAACATCTGTGTTTAGAGTGACTGAATCTCCCTCCATCACTGACACACCATCTGTATCAACACCAAATGCATCTGAAAAAGAAATGAACAGCTCATCACAAGCCATTTTTGGAGTTGTGCTGTAAAAATGGTTTGATTTGCCATTTTGCTCAGCTGTTTTGTCACTAATCCCCTCATTTGCATTTGTATTTAAGTTCTATTGTTTCTGTTCATTATTGTTGGGTCTCCACTTTACGGTGATTGTGGATATGTTTGAATATTAAAGATCTCTCATTTTCATCTTCGTTTGTGTTTACACAACCCATATGCGACAACAATGTTTTTCTACAAATCATACAGATTGTGGGTAGAAAAATGTGACTGGTATGTGCATTAAATGCAAACATGTAACACGTGCAAGTAAACACTGATTTAAAAGTAGTGATAAATATAGTATATTATTATTGACCGCTTATAAGGGATGGGAAATCAGTGTTGTTTTTCACAACATTATAACTTTAACTTATTTTATGTGTCTATTCAGAATCTATCACCTTTTTCACAGTATTAATGCCTTTTAGTCAGCGCATTTAGTTTTGCATATATTTATGGACCTGCTCATGTCAGCTGTACAGCCCATTTCTGATGTGGTCAGTTATCTTAAATTAATTTATTACAGAATGTTAAAATGGAATATGTGACCCTGGACCACAAAACCAGTCGTAATTAGCACGGGAGATTGTAGCAATAGCCACAATCACAGTATGGGTCAAATTATCGATTTTTTCAATGGCCGGAATCATTAGGATATTAAGATATTTTGTAAATTTCCTACTGTAAATATATCAAAATGTAATTTTTGATAAGTAATATGCATTGCTAAGAACTTCATTTGGACAACTTTAAAGGTGATTTTCTCAATATTTAGATTTTTCTTTTTTTTCTTTCTTTTTTGCACCTCAGATTCCAGATTTCAAATAGTTATATCTCGGCCAAATATTGTCCTATCCTAACAAACCATTCGTCAATGGAAAGCTTATTTATTCAGCTTTCAGGAAAATGGAACCCTTTAGTGGCTGTTTTGGGATCCAGGGTCACATATATACATAAGATACAAAAAGATCCTTGCCCAACTTTGTTGTTGGTTCAGCCATATCAAGCATGTGAATTTTTTTCATCGGTGCTACATTACTAAAATACAGAGGAGGGTGGACAGCCTTTTGCCAAAATTTTAAAAATTGTGGAACTTTCACACCCATTATCGGCTGGGCTTGATCAGCCATTTGAATCATACAAAAAAAATAATAATAGTAATAATGTTAATAAAACCTTGTTACCTCAGTAAGAGAAGGAATACAACATGGCGAAAGAGTAAATATTGTTCATTCAATTTCATGTGCATAAAGTTGATAGAAATTATATCAATTATAATGTAATAATATAGGTCAATCTGCAATAGAAAATGCACGGAATGACTAAATGACACTCACCAGTGACAGTAACACTGAAACTCCTACTGATGTTGAATCTGCTGCTGTTGATCTTCAGTTCATAAACTCCAGAGACTGTGTTTGTGATGTCTGTGAGGGTCAGAGATCCAGTCTGACTGTCAAGCTTCAGTTTGTCTCTGAATCTCTCACCCCTGACCTCTTACAGTATCTTACTCTGATCTCCAGTGACTTTCAGCGATGAAGAGTCATTAAAATACCACATATAACTAATTTGGGTGTTTTATTACACCGATCTAAACTGACAGATTCTCCCTCTTTGTCTTCATTGGTCTAGCTGAGCGCGGAAATGGCTGAAGAACCAACATCTGTCACAACTAACGCTTACCAATGTATTTTATTTTAAAATCAACTGACTGTTTAATGACTCAAGACCTAACATCTACAAACTGTTCTTGCATTCATGTCTCAGTACTGAATATCACACAATAATGTTATACAAACAAACCATTAACCATTCACCTTAATGACTACCACTGACCATAAACACCAAAGATTATTGCACTGTTATGCTATGTGATTGTATTTATAAAAGTCCTAGTCATGTTCATTTCTGGTGTCTGTGATGGTCAGAGATCCAGTCTGTTGATTTACCTCCAGTCTGTCTCTGAATCTCTCATCACACTGATCATCTGTACAGATCTTACTCTGATCTCCAGTGATTTCTGCTATACGATCGACATGAAAATACCATTTCATTCTTTCTTGTTGGGATTTAATAAGTCCAGTGTATAGAGTGACAGAATCTCCCTCCATCACTGACAATGGCACTACATCTGGACCATCAGACGCAACTGAAGAAGAAATAACAGACTGTAAGTGGAGAAATATGTCTCAAAATATAATACATGCATGACACAAAATAAAACAGAATAAGAACATGGCTGATTTACACATTCACCGTGAGCCTCATGGATGATCGATCTACTTTTTATGAACATTATATATTCATGAAATATGTTTGAGTATTATTATGAATATTAGTCCTTTAATTGGTTTCCTCAAACATTAATCTTAAAACGCCACTAGTTTTTGTCTCCGCACAATATATTGTTATGTCTAAAAATATAACAATATGTAATCCTATACGCTAGCTAATTAAAACAATAAAAAAAATAAATTTCTGTCGAGTGTAAAGTGACCAAATCCGATACAAAAATGAAACTGCATAACATCGCTTTTTTTTGTTATAGGCTACTATAAGGCAAATTATGTCTTACCAGGCACGAAGAATGCACTCAGTATGATGCACAAAATAAAGATCTTCATTTTTAATGAATGCAGATAATGTGGAAATAAAAAGTGTTTTGTCGCTAAAAGGCCAATTCACACCTGTAGTGCTGTAGCCTATGTTCCTACTACCTACGTAAATTCTCAGATGTCCCGGTAACACACTGATCAGAAAAAACACGACTAACTTGTCTGTGCAGCGTGTGGTGGGACGTCCCGTGTAAAGTGAAAGTAGCCTAAGGCTAACCGAAGTTATTAAAAAAATTAAAATAAAATACAAGGCAAACGAGGCAAAGTCCTTCAATGTTAAATGTGTTTTGTAAAAGCCTTTTATTTAGCATATGGGAACAGAAAATAAAACACAGTACCTTTTTTCCTTTAATACAGAAATGCCAATGAAGCATCAATTGCAGAAAAGAAAACAAGAATAAAGTTTTTCTTCATTGATAGGCTATTTTCTTATTCTCTAACTAATCACTTTGATGGCATTTATTTCTTTCAATTAGAATAAAATGTTATAAAAAAAAGAAAAGTTTTTTACCACATGATGGCGCAATCGAAGCCGTTGTAAAGTACACCTTTTTTTCCTTTATTGAATCACTCAAATTCAACACTTTAAAGTAGCCAGGGGGTGGTTGTAAAGTACACCTGTGACGTAACAAGATGAGTATTACAGCGTCATTGTGTCTGTGTTGCTGCAGAACTTCATTGATTGATGGTACTGCTTGTCAAATTTTTTGTGCACTCATTTTATAAAGGTAAATGCAGCATGTGATATAATCAATCATGTCACGAATTCGGTCCATGGACTTCCGTTTATTCACCACCAGAGGTCACCCTTTCCATTACATTGACTCTCGCACAACACAAACTGTTGCATAGCACCCCGTACTACATTTCCCATCATTCATTGCACGGTTTGCATGCTGTACTGATTGCACTCATTGCACACAGCTGTTCCTAATTACCTCATTCACTATATAACACCCACTCAAACCACCATTCTCTGGTGAGTATTGTTTAGCCTGTACCCCTTTCCGCGTCTCGTGTTTTCCCTGTTTTGCCTTGCCTGTTTTTGCGGTATCTGATCTTTGCCTGTTTTACTGGATTTATCCCTCTAGTCTCGCCCATGTGATTCTGTCTGCCGATCATCGACATACGCTAGCCCTCGGACTATTCTTGTGTCTTGCCCGCCATATAACTGTTTGCCATTGTTCGACCCTGCCTATAATGACCACGTCTCTGAAATAAAAGCTTGCAAATGGATCCACACGTCTCACGTCTCATCAACCCCGTAAAAATAAGCTCCAAGAAGCGTGTTACAGTGGATGTTAGAGCGCTAAGGATCATGTAGACTACTCGTAGCTGTTCTAAAAATCACTGTAAACCATGGAATTATGCAATCTAAGAGAAAAGCCTCAGTGCTTCATTTTGCCATCGCTATCATTTTGTTTCTTCTTATTGACTTTCATAACAACGATCTCGACAATTTTAGCAATTAAGTCAATGTTGAAATACTTAAAGGTTGACTTTTTTGATTTTTTCAAAAGTGAGTGACATGTGGCCAAGTATGGTGACCTATACTCAGACTTAATGCTCTGCATTTAACCCCATCCAAAGTGCACACACACAGAAGTGAACACACACAAACCGTGAACACCCACCCGGAGCAGTGGGCATCCATGTGCTGCGGCGCCCAGGAGCAGTTGGGGTTTCGGTGCCTTGCTAAAGGGCACCTCAGTCATGGTATTGAAGGCGGGAGAGAGTGCTGTTTACCTTTGGGTTATGAGCTCCGCTCTCGAAAAATTTCACCACGACTTCACTGAAAGACGTTGCGCCACACGATTGTGTTTATGGGGTGCAGTCTAATATGTGTTAATGCTTCGTTTGTTAAAAAAACGCATTATTTTTCACATAAGTTACCTTTATTCCACACCGCTCTGTCACTTCTCTGAGAAACGCGCTGATCAATTCCCTGCTTTTATGAAGCCCCTCCCTCAAAAAAAGGCGATGGGCTCTGATTGGTTAGCTAGCCAGTGTGTTGTGATTGGCTAAACCGCCTCTAGCGTGCGTCTAAATGTCCCGCCCCTCAACATTGCGGCATGTGCTCCGGTTGTATTGTAGACAATGACGTCGTCAATATTGCTTATCAATTTGAGCCCAATTGAGAAGCAGAAGATATTATTGAAGAGGATCGTGCAGAAACTCTGCAAGCGCAGCTTTTAATGGTAGGCCTATGTTTTTATTTTTTTTTACATTTTAGAATGCTGTTATTTGTAAATGCTACTGCTTTTGTTAGCTTTTAATATACGGTTTTATCCTGATTAAAGCTTTAATACAGTTCGGCAACTGCATGCGCGTCCATGTATAACGCTTCTCATAGCTATAGTATGTGAAAATAATTGTATTCACTGAGCTGATGATCTGAAAGAGAGAGATACAGAGCTTGTGCAGAGCAGGGGGACGCAAGGAACAATATTGAGAACCGCTGCTTTAGAACATTAATTATGAAACTTGTGAATCCATTAGAATCGTTAGAAGACCGAATCGCGATTCATATATGAATAGATTTTACATGCACCCCTAGTTTTCTCTTCCTCTTCTCTAAAGCAGCCGCAGCATGGCTACCCCTTTGCTGCGTGTGCCCGGAGGCGGGGTTTATGTAAAATTCTGGGTTCTTGACGTAATAGACCCGGGAAGTAACTCGTTATTGTCCCTTACCAGTCGTTTTTGTAGGCATTAAACTGCCAGAATTTTAAAAGACGATATCTCCGTTTGCATTGAACTTTCAGCATCGTAACTTTGCAGATATTGTTTATGATCACACAGCAACATCACACACTAACTAACATTAAAAAAGTGAAACCGCAATCAACCAACCCTTTAAGACAATATGTGCACACAATCAAATATACAGTTTTCTCTTGTAACCTTGAGGTAAATTCAGTAATGAATGATTAGTAAGAACCCAATTCAGACAGGTTTTCATCAATTCATTTCATTTGATTGTAAATCTGTTCTGTGTAGGAGGGAAGTCAGACTGTGACTGTGAGGCTCATAACTGCAGCACAGGAAGAAGCCCTTCACCTACTAAATAAACACAGATGAAACAAAACTGCCACTGATGCACAAGATATTTGTCCACCAAACAGATCAAATCATTTCTGATGAAAACCGACCACAGCAACTTTCAGTTTGATTCAGATGTTGAGCTGCTCGTGCCATACCTCAGTTATAAGACTGGCGATAATATCAGATTATCTTTGTCATTTGCAACAACTGAATGATTATAAAACATTTTAATATCCATAAGATTTGAAACATCTTAAACTCAAGTTGTCTAATACAATATACACACAATTTTACACTTTTCTAACACAGTTTTCTAAAACAGTCAGAAAACTACCTTTCACTGAAATGATACCAATGTTTTAAATTTTTCCACTATCAAAAACAAGTCTTAATAAGAGCCAGAAAAACATTTATATGTTATATTTATACTCAAAACACACATTCACGGTGTGCATGTGAGGAGGGCCAAACTCTGTCGTGGGAGGATTCACATCAGATTGATTTTTATCAGCAGATAGTCTTATTATTACATCAGACTTTTGACTGAACAATTGAAGACAATGTTTCAGACACTTGGTTTGTTCTGTTTGTGTAGTTGGCATCTGATTGGTAAGTTACGAACACATTTTTATGGCCTGATTTCTTCCAGTTTTACAGTAATAGCGCGTCTGCTGCTGTTTTTAGCGAGCCTGTTTTAATGCGCCAAATACAAAAATATGAAACTATTGAAAATGTCAATTGACTTGTCCTGTAACTGCACATAGTTATATTACTCTACAAGCAGATAAAACACATTAAAGATCAAATGACTGGTTCACATTGTCTGTTCATGTATATCACCTTTCTTTTCTGATTCTATTCTTCAGTTCATGTTTAAAGGTTACATACAACATCTGATTTCAGGCTTTATAAACCATCAGGAGCCTTAATCTGTGACAAAACATGTTCTCCAGGTGTGTTTGGTGAGTCAGTGTCAGTGATGGAGGGAGATACTGTCACTCTAAACACTGATGTTACTGAAATACATGAAGATGACAACATACTGTGGAATTTTGTACCTGTAAAGTCTCTGATAGCTGAAATCAGTAGAGATGCTGGAATCCTCACCACATTTGATGGTCCTGATGAGAGATTCAGAAACAGACTGAAGCTGGACAAACAGACTGCATCTCTGACCATCACAAACATCACAACTCAACATGCTGGAGACTATGAAGTAAAGATAAGTGGAGCAAAACTGACATCAAAAGCATTCAATGTTTCTGTCTATGGTGAGTAAAGCTCATTTGTTCAAGCTTACACGTTCCTGTTTTATTAAAGGAATATTTGGGGTTTAGCTTATTCGACTGCGTTTGCGGTTTAAAGTTGATTAACACAAACACAAATATTGAGCTTAATGTATACAGAAGTATGAATATTCCTTTAACTACATATTGAAATGTTTAATCATTTTATAGTTTTAGATGACATGCTCTGTTATTTCTGTTCATTATCTTGTTTGCCAGCTCATCTGCCCACTCCTGACATTATCAGAGACTGTTCATCATCTTCATCATATTGTTCATTGTTGTGTTCAGTGGTGAATGTGGGTCATGTGACTCTCTCCTGGTACAAAGGAAACAGATTATTGTCCACGCACAGTGTGTCTGATCTACAGCATCAGTCTCCTTGTGACCTCTGGCGTGGATATCAGGAGGGGGGTTGGTTGGTTAAAACCACCTACAGGCTGTGTGCTCAAACAATCCATCAGCAAACAGACCCACACATCTCAATCACTCAACTATGTCACAACAGTTCAGGATGCTCGCGGAGTTAATTTTATCAGTGATTAGCGGATTATAGATACAGCTGTTGTTTCATATGTTTCTTGTCAGCAAACAGATTTCAATCACTTTAATGGATCATCGTTGTTACTCATTTTTTGATAAGATCGGGTCGTACCTTTATTTTACATGTGCGATTTCTACTGTCCGCTGGGTTGGTTTAGATATCAGTGTGATGTGCTGATCTGCTGCCGAAATGTAGAAAAACGGTCAGCAGAACATGCAATAAGCTGTCAAATATTTATATTTTTTTAGACTGAAATTTTGATTATAATACTGTAATGTTGTTTATACACATCGCATTTATGTTAATGAAGTCCGGACACAAGAGGGGGGAATGACGAACGAACCCATTTCCAGCATTGTTTAAAACCAACAACACACGAAAAAAAGTAAGATCATAAAATATACATTTTTGTCGTTTTTTGAACAGTAGGTGGCATTGTGCTAAAACTGCTCATGTACCCTTAGGTCATGCTTGCTATAACACATACCAAGTTTGGTCTGAATCCGCTAATACATTGCAGAGATATAGCCTCACACCCATTTTTGCATGTACTTTGTTAAAATTGTAAATTTATGACAATGGTTTGATCTATCAAGAATATTAAAAAACATTTTTTTTTTGACAGAATGGTCTGACAACCTGATCGAGTGACTATTTCGGTGAAAATGGACAAACTACGTCAGCTACACTCTAAAAAATGCTGGGTTGTTTCCACCCAACTTTGGGTCAAATATGGACTAAACCAACCTTTGGGTTACATTTTTACATTAAATTTTTAACCCAAACGTTGGGTTAGTCCAAATTTGACCCAAGCTGGGTTGAAATACCCAGCATTTTTTAGAGTGTAGGAAGATTTCGAAAAAGTTGACTTTTCTGAAAATTTTGCGGAAAATCTTGAGCCGCAGATACGATGCTAATTTGGTGCTAATTTGGCCTGTTGGTGGCACTCCAGAGTTTGAGTTAGAGACTCTTAATTTTCTATGGTTAATGTTGACACTGTCCTCTATTTGTGTGCCAAATGTCATAACTTTCCCCACAAGCTGTTCTCTACGGGATCGCTCCCATTCTATGCAGCCTTCACTATATGGTTTTTCTACGTCGTCTCCTTTCACCCTCTTTCCCCCCCTTCCTCCTTTTTCTCCCCCATTTCGCATTATTTTTTCTCCCCCCCTTCGAACCAAAAAACAGTTTGTTATTCTCAAATAACCCATGCAAAGCTTTATACAATTAGTTTGTCAGTGAAAAAAAAGTATGACACAAAGCTGTTCACCATGTTACCTGTTCTGAAGTCTGGTCTTGAGCTGCAGCTGCTCTGCGGTTCATGATTATCTGAGGGGAAATGCAGCTTTAGCGGTCATTGGTTGATTTGTAGACGTGCTGCAAGGACAAGTATCTTTGGTGTTGCTTTTGTGTAAAAACCATTCTCAGTACAGTGGCTGCCACACCGTGACTTATTAAATTGTACAGAGATACAAACGCGTAACCTTTTGCTTCCGACTTTAACGGTATAAAAGTATGTGAGAACGAGGGGGACTGGCAAATTCAGTGGGGTGATGTTCAGTATAGTAGTAGTTTTTCAAAACACAACAAAATTGTCAGTATTTGTAGATTAAGCTTTGCACAGAGAAACCTAAGTTAATGGGCTAATAATTGCTGTCACATCAGCAGATTCCTGATTGAGTTTGTGTTTCCTTTGCAGAAATCAAAGGAGGGGCCTGTGTATGAAAATATTCCTAAAAAAATTATGATCAAATAGCCTACTGTATCTACTGGAATTGTTAGAGTTCATGCAAGTTTGTGGATCAGACCTTTTGGATTGCTTCACATATTCTCTGACAGGATGTCTACATTTGTTTTTCTCACCCATATGCACATATTGTTAATATAATAGTTTAAAATGTTGTTGCTCTGTATTAGTGTAATTTAATGATGCGCAAATAGCATCCAGAAACTTAACTAAAATGTTCTGTGATCTCATCATTTGGACTTACACTGGGCATGTCTAACTGTCATATTAATATTGTATACCCACCCATTCACATGCTCCTTGCTATTTCAAAAACCCCCCCCCAATCCTTGCTCCCCATCGCTCACTTTTGGTTTTTAAATTTTGTGCGATTGTTTCAATTCTCTCTCTCGCTCTCTCTCTCTCTCTCTCTCTCTCGCTATATATACTCTCTCACTCTCTCTCCTCACACTTACACACCACCACCACAACACCACACCAACACACACACTACCCCTAAACACAACAATACGATGGTATTGTTTGTGCAAACTCGTAATACAAGCCAAATCACGCCGCTCTACTGTCTTAAGCCAGAAAACAATTTAAAAACATAAGACTAGTTTATCTAATAGAGTGCCTATAAATAAGAGCTTACGTTCTCATAGAGGAACTGATCTGAGTGCTGATGTCGGATTTTTGCGCTCCTCCATGCCTGTTTTGGCTACAATGAATAAATTCGTTTAACATTTAGATGAACATATAAAATGTCTATTAACCATATTATATATCCCACCATATACCCAGGTGTAGGCAAGTTCGGTTCTAGAGAGCCACAGTCCTGCAGAGTTTAGCTCCAACCCTGAAAACAAAACTCACGTGCCTATAGCCTTCGTAATCCTGAAGACATTGATTTAGCTTGTTCAGGTGTGTTTGATTAGGGACCCTGGTCCTCTGCAGGACTGCGGCTCCCTAGGACCGAACTTGCCTACCCCTGTACTAGACACACAAGCTCAGTCACTGGGACAACTAATGCTGGGAAACTAACCTGTACGCGTCAGGCTAAACTGTCAGGCTAAGCCGAGTCCTCTAACACTACCAGTAGAAATAACAATGATATTACTCACCTCTATCACATACAATTCTTCAAACGTATTAACCTATCAATCCAAAATAAAAAGAATGCACAGAAAAATTGCTACATAAATAATAAATAAAATAAAATAAATAAATTTTATAATTAAACTGTGTAATTTGAGCTAGTAATTGACCCTGTATAGAGACCCAACCTCCGTAGTTATCGCTGACAGATCGCCCTGTCGCAACCGCGTTCAAGCAGCACGCTCTTTGACTAGTTTACGCACGATTCCCCCCGTAACACTATTCAGAAGCGTCTATCTTCCGTTGTCAATCGCGGAACATGCGGTTAATACACCCATTTTTCCTGTCAAGTCCATGACTATCACAGTCTCTGACACGCTTCTGTTGGATTGTAGGACAAAATAGCAGATTCGTCATTTTGGATGGTCAGATCACAAGATGTCACAATCGCCATTAAAAACCCCAGTCCCGACAGTTACTGCTACTATCTTTCCCCACACATATCCCCACTTACTTGTAAGTTTAAATTCTACACGAGGGCACTTTATTGTCCAACAATGAAAATACTTTAGCAACATGCATATTTTTTTCCAGACTTTACTGCGTCTGTTCAAGCGAGTACACGCCTCCCCCACTACTACAGCAAAACGTGGATATATTGCATGACTTTCTACACTAGCCTTCCACCCCGCCCCATGGAGAACTATAACTGTAACTGTCAGTTAGCACTGAGGAAAACTACAAGTCTCAAATGCGTTAAACTTGCATTATTCTGTATATATTTTAAATACAAGAACATATATCAATTGTTTGCCTGGATGGTTTGAAAATTCTTGCACTGGGCTGTATGCACTGTTTATTCACAGCCTGGTGGGTCAGCTTGGGTTGACATCCCTTAAAGCCTAAATAAAAACGGTCTGGAGCAGTGGTAGACTAATCCTACCAAATGGACGATGTAAATCCGCTCAAACCAACATGTGTTGAGACCGGAAAACTCTTGCTTAATTCCAAATCAAACTTCCGGGGCGTAAAAAAACGAAAACGTTTCATCCAACAGGAAATCACCTGACAACGCCGTGCCGTCATGTTCTACAAGGGTTATGGCAAACGATCCAACGCCAAAATTATCTGAGTGGTCACGCTGGTACAAATCAAAAACGTTTTAGGACGTGAACACGCCTTTTTCTTACAAAGATTGGAATTCAGCGAATGCACTTATTGCGCTTCCACACGAAAACATGCGAATTTCCATGTTGTTTCCAACTCGATATATATGTGATAGAGTTTTTTCGAATGTTTGTTGTGATATTTTATTCAAAAATATAAGGTATGGTTATAAATATAATCAATATACTGATCAATATGGTGATTGTTTTGATGATTGTTTCATTATTGAATGACTTAATATAGACTGTGAGTCTTGGGCGCTCTCCAGTGGGCAGGTATGGTGCTTTCCATTGGACAGCGCCGATGAACTTGGGTGAACCAGTGAACTTTGGGTGACTTCCAAGAAGGACACCTGCATCCTGTGGGAGGGGCGAGATAATAAGTATAAGGAGTAAGAATAAACTGTTCCAAAACTAGTGGAGTTAAACCAATCAGAGGTCAAATCGTAATTTTTTGGTTGAGACTGATAAGAACAAGGTCTAAGAATGAGTGCCCGGACAGACAAAGATCTTCTAGGCTTTGTTGCTGTCTTCAATAAAGTCTTATTTTGACATCTGGAACTCTGCTTCTTCACTATTGACAAATTTGAGAAGACCATTGTTTGTTCCACGACAACACCTCCTCTCAAAACGACATGATGATGGAGGATAGATGATGAGGGACTAATTGTGTTTCAATCAACAAATAGCAAACTTCCTTAATGGGAAAAGCACAATGAAACTGGCGTTTAATCTGAAGTTTTACTATAGAAATAAATGTATGATGCGAACATGGCGACACCCATGGAGATGTACAGAGCTGGTAATAAACATTCACTTTTTTAAACAAATGAATTGCATTAAATGAGCTAAGTGTCCTGTGTTTCAGGCATTTACCAAACCTTTTCAGTGTCTGTTTTAATCTGCTGCTCGATTCATTTGGTAGAGGACTTTCCCAAGGTATATTAGCATATTAGCATACAGGAGCTTTTGCTTCTAACTCACCTTGAGTTTCTTACTGCTTCATGTGCTGAAGTACAGCGGCTGTTAAATGTTTATTTCACTCGAATATTACTGAAAGTTCATTGCACTTAATAGAAAAAGTCATGTAAACTCAATAACTGATTATATTAACTCAAGCGGAATGAGTTACAGCAGATTCGCCTACTAGTTTACAGCATGCTTTGGTTCAGATTCTGCAACGAGAGTAAATGTTGAAATTAAATGTTATTAAATGCATTTTTGCACATGATTAATATTAGGGGAGATCTGTTAGTGTTTATTGTTGTTATGTGCTAAAGATGTTAAGTAATACAGAGTACCAGGTTAATCTGCTTCCTTGTTTGTGTCAGTGCTTTGTGAAGAGCATCAGAGATCTCTATTTACAATGTGTTTTTGTAGCGTTGAGCAATGTAGTCGATCACAGACATGTTTGTCCTAGTCCATCACTTATAACGGCTCTCATACTAGGTTTGTGGCCCAACAGAATAACTAATCAGCAAAGTTGTCTAATACCCATCCTGTTAACAGAAAGTATGCGTACCCACCAAAATTAGCACTTTGTCTGATTACCTAAACTGTTTAACAGTCTTTTGTCAGCCAAGCAGTTGATGAGCAAAGCAGAGAAGAGCAGAAGTTGTATTTAACCCAGCAGGTGATAATGATAAAAAAGTGCAGTTTATTGAATAATCTTAGTTGTGTATATTTCAATGCTTGGACTTTGTCTGACCAGCACAAATCCAACAAGTGTTATTATATATTTATTATCATTAAAATTATATGAAAATTGTTTGTGTTCTCTTCCAAATGTGCAATCTGCTTTTAAACACTGGATTCTAAGTTACCCACTATTGCTCTTCTTCTGTTTCATTTGAATCATGTCCAAGCTCATACCTTTCTTTTGGGGAAGTCGTGGACTAATGGTTAGAGAGTCGGACTCGTACCCAAAGGTTACGGGTTCGAGTCGCGTACAGCCAGGGATTTAGGTGGGGGGTAGTGAATGTACAGCGCTCTCTCCCACCTTCAATACCACAACTTTTCTAAGGTGCCTTGAGCAAGGCACCGAACCCCCAACTGTTCCCCGGGCGCTGCAGCAAAAAATGGCTGCCAACTGCTCCGGGTGTGTGTTGTGCGCACTGCTGGATGGGTTAAATGCAGAGCCCTAATTCCGAGTATGGGTCACCATACTTGGCCAAGTGTCACTTCACTTTTTTTTTTCATTTAGGTCACCACATTTTCTCCACAGTGAGGCTAGTTGTGTCGCCCAAACTGGCATTTAGTACACTCTAAAATATGCTGGGTTAAATAGGGACAAACCCAGGAATTGGGCTGTTTTGACCCAGCGGTTAACCTTCTGGGTAGTAACCCAACCACTAGGTCAAAACAACCCAATCGATGGTTTTGCTCACACTAATTTCCCGCACGGGTCTGTATTTAACCAGCATTTTTACGAGTGTAAACCACTTCTTTGGCCAACATGATCCATGCCATATGAAGGTGTAGTCCAATCTTTATACTAACCACATGTCGAGCTTGCCATTGGTCAAAAAGAGGAAAAAGCCAAAACTAAACCGATACATCAGTCATGTAAGCTTGAAGACATGTTATAAAATACCCTCTAAAAATGCTGGGTTAAATATAACCAAGCGCTGGGTTAAAAAGGGACAAACCAGCTATTGTGTTGTTGTGACCCAGTGGTTGCGGTTGCAAAACAACCCAACGCTGGGTCAAAACAACCCAATAGCTGGAGTTGTCCCTTTTTTTAACCCAGCATTTTTTAGAGTGAATGGACGCCAAAAAAAAAGTTCACATTTGATTTTTGATTGTTTTCTGAATTCTACAATCTGTCTTGGGTCAGTTTGATAATGGAAGTATCATCAGTGACCCCTTGTGTTTAATTAAAAAAAGGAGAATGATTGGTAATTGTCTTCAGTTTGCCTGCTTAGCTAAGCCCTCCATGAAAACACAAAAACAAGCCCTATAGTTTATAAAGAAACACATATTAAAGAGGTACAGTACTGCATGATTTGTAGATTACATTTAAAAGATTACACTTTGTATAAACATTTGTGATTAGTTTGTACAAGGTATCATTACATGCTTGTCCTTGGTGTTTTCTTTTTTTTGATTTTTTTTTGGTTTTTTTTTTCATTGCATTTGCAGTATGACCAGAATGTGTCACCATTTGGGTTTTGTGCATCCCTTGCATGTATTTCTGGATTACTGTGAGGATTTCTGGATTTGTATGGTGTTTATGGCAGTGTGCTAGGTTATAACACTGTTTTCAGTCTACACGTGTCTCATTAACAAAAGTGTAAGCTCTTTCCGGGCTAGACAGAATTTAGCTACATTAAAACTTGGATCATTTCAGGTATGTTAACACAGCTTTTTCCATATCAACATTTTCTGTTATCACATCTCTAAAGTAACAGTTTCAGTTCAGATCTTTGGCAAAAATCACGGTTCATCCTAGATTATTTACTTCAAGAGTCTACTTTTGTGATCTGTTCTGTGAGGCGTAGGACGTGCACCTATAGAGAAATCAACAACTGCAGCCACGAGCAGCAGAACAGAAGCAACATGCACTGTATTCCTGCTATACGACCTGAAGACTGACTTGAACCTGTAATGATAAATACAGACATTATTATTACTGGAGAGCAACTGATAGCTTTGACTGATATTTACACCTAGTGATATTGAGTCAACTGATAAATGACGCCATCTGGTGGGTTTGGTAGTTAAAACAGCATCACAGCACTGTGAGCACAACTCATCAGCACACTTTTCATATAAATAACATACATTTTTGCTAAAGTTGTGCCACATTGACATGCATGTGATGGTCATAAAGATGATATTAACTTCACATAAAATAAAATGAAAATATTTATTGAGTCGATTTTAAAAAATGTAAGCTGTTTTCTTAAACTGCTCAAAGGGACGTGATCTGAATGATTAAATGATACTCACCACTGACAGTAACACTGAAGGTCCTTTTGATGCTGAATCTGCTGCTGCTGATCTTTAGGTGATAATGTCCAGCATGTTCAGTTGCGATATCTGTGATGGTCAGAGATCCAGTTTGATTGTCCAGCTTCAGTGTGTCTCTGACTCTCCCATCAACATATGTACACGGTCCATGTGTACAGATAAAGCTAAGATCTTCATTGATTTCAGTGAAGAGAATGTCATTAAAATGCCACGTCATTACATCATTTGGGTTTTTTATTACGCCAGGATATAAAGTGACAGATTCTCCCTCCTTCACTGACTTTCTCTTAATTTCATCTTGTTCAGCAGCAGGAACATCTGAAACACAAACCAACAGCTGCTGGGGATCTTTTTGTGTGTGTGTGTGTGTGTTTATTAAGCGTTAGTGTTTTGTGCTCATTATTTTGTGTTGGAACACAAAAGCACTGGCATAAATTTTCCTCCTATCTCATTTTTTTTTCTTTCTTGTGGAATGTCAATGTAAAAAAACAAAACAACAACAACTCACCAACCGCAACAACGAACATCTTTAGAATGCAGTGTTGTCTGATGTTGATCTGTAGTTTATAAAGTCCTGAATCTGAGGTCCTGATATGTCGGATGGTGAGATCACCTGTGCGACTGTTCAGCTTCAATCTGTCTCCAAATCCCTCTAAATCAGTACAGATCTTACTCAAAGATCCATTGCGTTGTGCTATGTGAATGTCATCGAAGTACTTGAGTCTAATATATAAATAACAGACTGTAAGTAGAGAAATATGTCTCAAATGCAATATATGCATGACACATGCAAAACAAAACAGAATAAGAACATTGCTGATTTAAACAGTAACTCATCACACAAACATGCATGAGTCTCACAGATGATCTATGAGATGATCTCACAGTCATACAACTGTATGAACATTATAAAAACCACGTCTTGATTCATATATCACTTTTTATATGCATTTGTGCATTCAGTCATGAATGCTATATATTTGAGTGTTGTTAATTACGACTATATTAATTGGTTTCCTTAAAAATTAAACCATCCGCTCTAGTTTTTTATCTCCACACAAAACACATCGACATGTAAATCTAAACCCGCAGCTAATTAAAACAGTTAGCAATAATACATTTCTGTCCAGTGTTACGTGAGTAAATCCGATAAATATGAAACAGCATCACAGCTCCATCGCTTTCTTTAGGCTGCTATCAGATAGAGTGTTACAAATAGATGTCTTACCAGGCACGAAAAATGCACACAATATGATGCACAAAATAAAGACCTTCATTTTGAATTGATGCAGACTCCGTGTAAATAAAAAATAGTGTTCTGTCGCTTTAAGGCCAATTTACACCGCACTGACAGATGCAGACCAACGCCGACAGCCGACCGAGTGCAGCATGTCAATTCTCAGACTTTCCGTTTCTCAGAACGCACTGATCAGAAAAACCCGACGACCGTGTCTGTGCAGTGTTTGAGAACATCCCTTGTCAAGTGAAAGTGAAAGTGAAAGTAAGGCTACTAATTAAAGTTAGTTCGAAGGCAAATAACCAAAGCTGTGTCAAAACAACGCGAATGAAGCAAGCCCTTCAATGTGAAATCTGTTTTCTAAAAAACTCTTATTTTCTATTTTAAGTAGGTATTAAATATTACAAACTAAATAACCATGTTCATTACAGAAGATTGAGCGCATCTCTTTAATATTGCGATTATTTACGTAAGGTAGCGTGTTTCGGCACATAGATGGCTAAACACGATCGAAGCCGTGGTAAAATAAACCCCCTTGGATCATCTTTAACATCTTATGCGAAATCAAACTGTCTGAAGCAAACAACGTGAGTAGAATAAAATACTATTTGCTAAAATGAACATTTTGGGTTCATGCAACAAAATTTATATGCGTCTTTCATTAATGGAAGTATAAATGGGGTGGTTTTCCCAGTTATAATTTTTCAGAACCGCAATAACATACAGCTCAATGCTCACAGACACGCAGAGGGAAAATGTTTGCTCTCAAAACCCCCATTTATGCTCTATAATTCCACCTGTGACTTGTTTAATAACAATTTCAGCCAGTGTGAATAGCACACAAACCATGTGATGGACCAGATAAAAAATATCTCGATTGTATATAAGTGTTTGTACACACATATTGATTTTAGTTGTGGTGTGTTGTGGGTTGTGTTTGTTGTGTTGTTGTGTGTGTGTGGTGTGATTGTGCTGAAAGGGGGAAGTTCACATCTTATATACACCCATAAGACTCTCTAATTATCACACAAACTATCCCAAAAAAATACGGGAAGGGCTGGGCATCATGGGTTGACTTTCCTCCACAGCACCCCAATTTGTCCAGAACCCGAAGGACGACCTTTCGGCCAGTAATCATAATCTTGGAACACAAAATTAGTATGTTATTGATGGTAAATACTGAGAGCTCAAATCAATGTGAACACCTTCTGAGCATATACAAGTACACGAAATCACTTAGACAGAACAATGGAGTCCGAAGCAGAAAAAAACCCATAGGCCAAGGAGCGATACAATAATCCATGTGACACTGCAGGGTTAACCTAGTTACCATTTTTACTGACGCTAACGAGAATCTTATGGTGCACTAAAAAGAAAAAAAAAAAACAAAAAAAAAGACTTTATTAAAATTAGTCTCACCGCCCCTCCGCAAATACTCAAAAAAACCTATATCACCCGAGGGTATATGCGCATTGTTGGAGAAATAATCCATAACTTTATCAGCACGCAACCCTAGCAGTTATAATTATGGGACTGTGTCAGCTTGGTGGCCATATTCGCTAGATTTTCTTTTGGTTGTTCAGTTTTTTGGTGTGTTGGGGTATTTTTTTGTTTTTTTTTTGTTTTTTTTTTGTTTTTTTTGTTTTGTGTTTTTTTTCGTGTTTGCGCAATTGAAAAAGTATTCTTGTAACAGCTCTTCGAAAATTAACGGATGAAACCCCTGAATGTCACTGGATTCTTTATTTGCCCAGATGTTCCTTTGCGATGTCTCTAGACGTTCTTCATGGAACTTGATTCGTCGGTAAGTTAACTTTACACTTAGTAGTCTACAGTCCATCGTATGGAGTGGCTAGGCCAGTAGTGAGGTTTCACTCGGGAAATGTAATCAAAAATCAAATCTAGAAAAAAGATCATCTTTTGTGGTGCGGAGTGACTATACAGGAACCTAGATATCTATAAAAAAAATAATCATTAAACCATAATTTTTAAGTGGTGTCGGTTCTTCACATTGTTGGGGAAACACGAACAGACGAATCTACAGTGAAAGACAAGTAGGATGCAGTAAAATATATTCAAGAAAAACGGTAGTGGGACTGGACATCTGTAAGTCAAGTGATATCATAGTCATTTTTTTATGCGGCGGGATTACCCGTTCTCAACACAAAACTCTGGGTCGTTGGATATTGATCATGTATAAATAAACATATAATCAAAATTCTCTTAGCCCGATGTTCGTAGGGAATTTTTAAAATAGACATTTTTTTTCTTTGTGTTTTTTTTTTTATAAACTATTAATACGGATTACATAAAAGATGATTAAATATATATATAACATCATGCGGGATAATTTATTGTAGCGCATACATTGATCACATAACTTTGTCAAGCATACATTTTTTGACTGTACGTGAAGTTGTGCCTTTATCCAAACTTCTTGTTTATGATGGAGTGTGTTATTGTTTATCTTTATAACAACATCTTGGCTATATCTTTCCCAAATAGAATATATCTTAATATTCTAATAAATATATGAGTCGGTATTGAAAATAATTGATTATTTTTATTAGTCTAAACAGTATGGTAATGACGGATTATATAATGTGAATGTGGTGTTCTATATATTAAATGTTTTAATAAATTTTAAAGTAACTAGAAACGGTGGATATTTTAGGTGGTTCATTGGCTTTCCAGCCGAATATTACACATTCGTAAATAGACAATTGGTTAGTACTTACCAGAGTCTGTTTTAAAAATTTGGGGGTAAAGTTCGAATAGTAAAGACTGTTTAAAAAATATGGTCCAAAAAAAAAAAAAAAATCCAAAAAAAAAATACATATAATAGAAGACCCAACAGTGGTTGGGTGGTGAAACACAAGGAAAGGATGTCTTTAATGTTTTGGGATATTTTTTTTTTGTTTTTTTTTTTCTATTTTTTTATTTTTATGTTTTTTTTTTTTCTTTTTTTTTTTTTTTGTTGATGTTTTTTGTTTTTTTTCTTTTTTTTTTTTTTAAAAATTTTTTTTTTTTTTTTTTTTTTTTTTTTTAGTTTATTTTAATCCCCTCAGTCCCCGCTTGTTTATTTGTATAGTCTTGTTGTTTTTTTTTTTTTTTTTTTTTTTTTTTTTTTTTTGTATTTGTTTTTTTTTTTTTTATATATATATTTTTATTTTTTTTTTTATTTTTTATTTTTATTATTTTTTTTGTTTGGTTATTTATATTTTTTTTTTTTTTATTCTCCTCTTAAAAACCTAAGTGAGATAGTATGTAATCCCTCCGCCCAAGGCAAATGCAACAACGACATTGGCGTCATTCATATCACTCCTTTAACATAAATGAAATTAGGAAATAAACACTAAATAGTCAGGCCTATGCGAACTACGAATCAAATATATTGATGAACATATATCAGAAGTACATATTACTGTGTAGAAGCTGGTTATTATAAACACTAAAAAAATTAAAATCAAACTAACAACGAGTTCTTAACTACAGTGACATAATGGCTGTATAAATAATTATATTCTGAACACACTTGATATTTTTAAATTACATCATATTATTTGTAGCAGTGATTCGCAGTATGTAACTACCATCCAGCGTTAGCTGATATACAGGCCTATAATCTCATCCATGTTTTCACGTTCTAAATAACTTTAACAGGCGTCGTAAACTGTTAAAAATATTGTGTAAAAAACTTTATGAGAGGCCTCTTATATTCTATAAATTCTTTTTGTTTCCCCATTTGTCTCTGTTTCCTCACGCATTTTCCGCAATTTCTGAAAAGAATAGTTCGTACCATCCCTTATATCAGCTAAGAATATTCTTAACAAGTTTTTCCCCCTGCAACACCTCTCATCTTATTACAAAATGACCCCGACAACTGCTTATTTTTAAATCCAAAAGAGGCTGGCCATATAGGCTTGTGTTTAGACTCCTCTATCTCCCCGAAATACTAGAAGCAGATGCCAGCATTAAAAGCCGTTCCGTGGTGGGAAAAAAAAACAAAAAAGCCTTGTAAAAAATTCGTTCACACGTAGAACCCCCCTAAAGGCCCCCTTTGTTAAAAATACGTACCCCATGGCGTCTTAGGGTTTTATGCTTTACGTAATTGTGCAATCTAATTAGAAGAAAAATTGGCTGCGGTGGTGTCCTTTGTTTTATGCCATTACTAGCATTTTGTTTCTACTAGTCCCTACACTGTAAACCAAGAACTTTGAATAAATATATCTATTCAAAAATTAACAGATTGTTTTTATATAAAAAATTACCGAGGGAAATTTGTAACGGATAATAAAGAACTTGATAAAAATACATAAAACCCATTAAATGCTATGAATGATAATTCCATAGTACTCAATATAAGAGGTGAACAAAGTATTGGAACATTACGTTTAACGGTATTATAGCCGTATTTGGGACAGTGTAATAAGACTGTATACTTACTAGTTGAATAAACCTAAATTGACAAATATTTCCCCAGAATTCCCATCTTATGACTCATTTTCACTGTTGATGCTTTTTTTGTTGAAATAAACTGATTTTTTCTGTCTATTCTTATTTTGTTTACTTATCAGATTTTAGATGGTATATTATGGTTATGTATGTTATTTACACCTCAAATAGATTTGCAGTGCATTATTTGCAGTTTCTGGTGTGTATAACCTACAGTCTGGATTTGTCTTCTATAGTGTTTTGGGTGTACTTGACACGTGTTGCACGCATATCATTCTTTGGGTTATATTATTTAAACTGCTTGTGCGATGGCCTTTGTTTTCATTCATGTGACCTTTTCTCATATCACCAACTTTCATTTAGATGTGGTATCATGTATATATACACACAAATTAAAGCTAACAAAAACTACAAACCCAGATTTTCCGTACTTTCTTCATAGATTGGATATTACATCTCTATTTCAAGATTACGAAAAACTACGTTAACTTTCACTGTACATTTTAAATAAGTTAAAAACCTTATTATATAAACCTAAACCTTGCAATCACCGTATTTTTTACAAGTAACACAATATTATTCCCGATGGAAAACAATAAAAACACACTAGGCTGCACGGGTATAGTGGAAAAACTGTAAATTTATATCTGAATTTATGTGTGGTACCTGAGTGTAGTGAGTTTTATACAATGTATTGCATCCTAGCAAGACACGATCATGTATTGGGAAGGACACAGAATCAACACTACAACTTTCAACGGTTGCTCAGCCCTGAGATGGGAGTAATAGGCGCAGAAAGTGTGACAAAAATGAAGGCAATGCTCAAAGTAATGAACAATAAAATAGGAGAAGTATACACCCAATCTAAAACATACACAGAACTGTACAAACTAGACATTATACAGTATATATAATGTAAAACAAATGCTAATATATAAGTTATTTCTTGGGGTATTATGACGAGCAGATATTATGATGTATATCTCTTAAAACATTTGTTGCCTTGATTCTCCTGAACCTAGTTATCACAAAGTCTTCTTAGATTATTTATTTTTCCTTGATACAAGGCTTCAATAATTAATGATGGGCAACCTCTGACTGATTTTCATTAATTTGATTGTAAATCTGTTCAGTGTAGGAAAGAAGTCATACTGTGACTGTAAGGTTCATAACCGCAGCAAAGGAAGAAGCCCTTCACCAACAAACTAAACACAGATTAAACAGAACAGCCACTGTGTTGCACAAGATCTTTGTCCACCTAACAGATCAAATCATTTCTGAAGAAACTGACCACAGCATGTTTCAGTTTGACTCAGAAGCTCAGCTGCTTGTGTCACAGCTCAGTAAGATTGGCAACGTGAGATGATCTTTGCCATTTACAACAATTGAATGATTATAAAACCACTTTAATATCCATAAGATCTGAAATATCCAAAGATCATGAAATGCAGGTTGACTGATCCAATATTCACATAATTTATTAGTATGTGTGTTTATTGTTGTTTATTCTTTATACTTCTAAGCACCTATTTAATGCACTGATGCGGCATGAACAATATGTTTAGAATCCCTTAATTCTTATCTCCTATCAAATAACCTAAACTTAACAACTACCTTACAAACTATTAATTAGCAATGAATTAGGAGTTACTATTGAGGCAAAAGTCATAGTTAATATTTAATGGGGGAGAATTTTGGTCCCTCAAAAACAAAGTGGATAAAGATAGATAAATCACAATAACACCATTCAGAGAGTATGTGTTGTTGTGTTGTGTGTGGTATGTGTGTGTAGTGTTGTGTGTGTTGTGTGTGTTTGTTAACAACGGGGTCCTAACCTCTGTCCTATCACTGGTCTAGTGGAGGATATCACAATCAGAGTTGTGATTTTTAATCACAATATTATATTAGATTGCATATGACAGACCTTATTCACTGAACAATATTGAAAAAATTATATCTTTTTACACTTGGGAGTGTTTCAACTATTGACAGTTTGGTTGTGTGAGTTAGGTACAGTGAGTTACAAATATATTAGTATAATTTTATGCAAAACAGATTGGTACTTAACATACAGGCACACATAACAATAATGCTGTGAACCCACCATTCCCTCCACACGACAAAATAACGACTGTTTAGAATTTTTCTATTCTGTTCATACAAAACACTCATTCATCACTGTGATTTCACGAGCAGTCATCTGCCGATTCATCTACCTGACATTATCAGGAGTACGATGTCATCATCTATCATCATATTGTTCATGCCCTCAGTGTTGTGTCACTGGGTGAATGTGCGGTCATGTGACTCTCTCCTGTTACAAAGTAAAGCTGTTTGATTGTCGCACATGCAGTTGTCTGATCTCGATATATCAGTCTCATCTCTACCTTCTGGAGTGGAATATCATGGACTAAACAAGCACCTACAGCTGTGTGCTCAATACAAAACATCCCTGTCAGACTCAAACATCAAACAGAGGTTCACATTACAGTGACATCAATGTAAGTATCCATGCCGCAGGTATAGTTGGTTGTTGATTAGTTTGAGGATCTAACAGCTTGAATACTTCTCAAGTTACTACAATTGTCCGATGTTATGTATATAGATCATTCACAAGCTGGTTTTCCTTGTACAGGATATCATATGAAATACATCACTCATCCATTAACAAATGGATAAAATATTTAATTGTCCTATTATCATCTGCATATTATATATCTATAAGGCTCCGTACTACATTTGTTTACCTTGTGCTGATTTCTGCTGCTAGGATCTCTGATTATTGTACTATGTCAGACAGGAAATGTGCGCGTGCATAAAAAAGGCATTCTTCATAGAAAATGGATAGAAAAAACAGGATGCATAGGCGAACAAGCAATTAATCCTGTACAATAAATTATTTAGCGTTGAATGAAAAACATATAAGTGTGCGTACATATGTAACACTTAGTCTGTTAATCTTGGCACTAAAGAACCAGACCATAATATAATTTATTTAATTGATGCATCTATAATTAGTAATTCATGTTTTTTAATAATTTTAATAATATAAAAATATCAATATTACCATATATGAAAACAAAACACAACAAACACAAACACACAAACAATTAATCGAAATTCAAAAAAAAATAAAACCAACTAAAGATAAAGAAAAACACAAGTGGAAGACAGAACGCCTATGGTGAATCTCATGCAGTAATTGAGCTATATGTTTAAAAACAACAAGAAAAAGGAAAAATGGTAAGAATTTGTTAAACGAAGTCAAATTTTTATGTATTCTTGACCGGAGTTGGTGGAACACTATAGTAGGCTGAAAACTGAATTCTAGCGTACATTTTCCGGCTCAAGTTCGTAGCTTGGTATAATCTGTCATATACACATAAATAAAAAACAAACAAAACAAATAACAACACATCATTTGGTCTGTAATAACTGCTAAAGTGTTGCGGAGATATAGCCTCACATTAATTTTTCCTCAAACTTTGGCAAATTTGTTACAGCGCTTTACAAAAATGGTTTGGTCTATCAAAAATCTTTTAGTTCTTTTGACAGTCTGAAGATGATCTGAGAATATTTTGGTGAAAATCAGACAAAATGGTCTAGGAAGAGTTTTGTCAAAATTTGAAGGAAGGTATGCACTCAGACAACATAGTTTTGGCCATTTGTGGTGCTAAGGAGAGTTTGCGTTAAATACTAAAAATTTATTGACTAAATTAGTTTTGATACTTGTGTCCATGATTTGTACGGAAGACGCAAATTTCACAAAATCACTACCACTCATTATCCCCACAAGATGTTATTATGGGCTTGCCATGAAGAAGGTGACTATGCAATTTGTAGCGGAAGGCAGGAAAGAAGAAAACAAAATGGATAGCATCAAATAGGGGGACCGTACAATTCAGCAACCTTTGTGTTAGGGTGGGATGCCCTAATATTAAATAAACGGGCCGTGTCATAAGTCGCAAAAGACCACAGCAGAAAGGTATTTGGGACACGCGTTCTCATTAGTGTTGCAATTGAAAAAAAGCAAAGTGTGAGTGAAGCACAAAGTTGGTTAAGTTAAATGAGATAAAATATGACTGGGGTTGTTAACCATTTGTAGACCTCGGGGGCTGAAGTGCTGGCCATCGAGGAGTCTGAGGGCAGCTGCTACGGCGGTATATCGGATTAGCTGAGTTAAAATGCACGTTCTTTATGAAATCACATTGGTAACTCAGACAACAAACAACTGATCGTAGTTGACATCGATTGGGTCCTAAGGGGAAATAAGAACATGGTCATGCTCATGTTTGGCATTGGCTGACCGAATATGATCCACTATCAGAATATCTGTTAATCAGTCAGGGTTGATGATTATAAAACGAGCGTTTGCATCAGATAAGAAATACAAGTATTGTGTCACGAAGATGTGGATCTATAATATTTTCCGCGTGGCGGACGCTTCCATGGTATCAGGCTCGAGCGGGAGGGGTAAAGTGAAGAGAATAGAGAAGGGGCAAACAAACAGACATAAACAAAGGGGGGGAGGAGGTAACTTGTGGGGGGCAAACCCGACAGTGAGAAAGAACATTGTGCGAATACCTAATATGATGCGCTGATCAAATAACACAGGCAAGAAGTCAATGAGGAGTTTAGTTTTGTCGGTTGGGGGGGGGTAGAAAAAAATCAAAAGAAGGTCAGTCCTGTGATTTATAGAAATATAATCCCCCCAAAAGGTTGGATTAAAATACTAAGTTATCGAAGCTTGAATTTATTATAGTTCCTAGGCATCACACCTTCACTCTTGGTGAACATTGATAATCTTAAGCTGACATGAATCTTAGAGTGAGGTGTTTTTGTGCGCGCACCACATAAGGAACACGACAAGTACATGTAGTGGCAATAAAATTATACATGCGGGTTACAACTAAGGAATTGGCTGTGTGCCTCGCCTTTGTTTATAGTAGTTATAAAATGGTGGGCATCAAATACAGACAAGAATGGGTAGAGGGTCTGCAGCTGTGAAGGGAGGGATCATAACGGGCAGGATAGAAAGATGGCTATGTCAACGGCAGAACCCTGTGATCATTCATGGCGCAAGAGGTGTACGATTCAATTAGCAGGATAGGGGCGTTTAATGGTAATCCATGATGACTACAAAACTCAACTGAAAATCGGCACCCCACCTGTCGTTGGAAGGAGAAGTATTTATATAAGATAGTAATCAATTAGTAAGTTTTCCGCTGGAAAATTGGCAGAAAAGGTGCGTACCGCAACGATCTAAACACCAAACGGACCGCGCAAAAAAATAAAAAACGCAACGTAAACGCAAAACACGTTAGTTCAACTGACCCTCACAATGCAACATCGGGACATTACACTGTTCCTCGGAATCAAACACTTTGAATGACAAGTTGTAAGGGCAGTCAGTTATATCCGTAAAGAAATTAACTAATCTGATTCAATCGGCTCATTTCCTAGGCATGGAGGATTTGTGTGGGTGAAAATGACACAAAATCAGCAAAACGTGCCGATAGTTCTTGTGCCAGTATGAGGCCCTGTTCTTAGGTCCATACAAAGAGGTTACGAGAGAGTGTTTTTGTAGAATTGTTTTTCGCGAATGTTCCCGGAGGGTGGGGGAGGACAGGGGAGGCCAATTGCCGGGCCCAGCGGAGTAAGCAGACGAGGGGTGGGAAGTCGGAAGAGCAATGCACTAGGGGGCGATGAATAACGCGGGGGCGGGGGAACCAACGCCCAACGGTGGTACAGTTGGGAAATGGGCGATCAGCCACTAGGCAGTGTGGCGTAGTCTAGAACTTTCGGGTAGGTCAGAATAGGACCCGGACACTGGAAACAAAACTCACGCATAAAAAATAAAGGTAAAATGACTGATGACCCTATAGACTATGGCAGCTATGGGCTGCCAAATAAAACCATAAAATTAAAGTAAAATATCGTAATTGAAACAAGGAAAAATCTGTAAAATAAATGTTTTTTTCTGCAAAACCTTTAACAATCAAACGTACGCCTAGTATCAAACAGCCTTCGTTCAACAAGATGGCGCACTAAATCACATAGAACTATGCTAGGGGGCATGATAGTATCTCAAATCCAGGTCCGAGACTGGTTGTTACAGATAGAGTTCAAAGAAAAAAGTGACAAGACGTACAGTCTCCAGATAGCAATAAAATTCATCTGTGGGTCCAGCAACATCTTGCGAGCAGACACCATACGGCAAATTCTGGTAGCAGATACCACTCCTCGCGTCACAGACCGACTCGTCGACGGGCCATGTCTTCTTTTTGGGTCACAATGGGCCAATACCAGCCCCCCGGCACGGTATACGGTTTTTTTCGTATCTGGACCAGAATCGGATTCCTTATGAGTGTATTTGGGCCAAATGTGGGCTCACAAAAACCTCACAACATCAAGCTCATTTTGTGTGTGTGTATATATATATAAGTACTACAGTGGGTAGCGCGAAAATATCTGCAATACAATCCAGATTTTTTTCAGTAACACACTTACCAACATTGCACTCCGTCCCCATCCCACTTAATACATTGATTTTTACACATCCACATCAAATTCGTTAGTTTATAAAATTAAAATAATTGCACATAAGCCATGGGCTTGAGAACAGCAGAGACGGCCAATTATTTCTAAAAATAAAAAATATTTAAACAATTGAAAGTTCATATTTTTGTTTTCGGACTTCATTTAATGTAGGGCACACAGCAACCAGAAACCACCATATTGACATAAGAAAAACACATACTTAGTCGTGCCACATTTTTTATCAATTACTTGGCAAATCTTATTAAAAAAGAACAACTGAAAAAATAGCACATGGTCCGAAGTATTCAGAGTTACCGCTTTATGGCGGTGACAACTCATCATTTAAACTCAGGTGTTGCCGGTCAGATCATTAACTTTATTTATTGACTTTCTGATCTATTTACATACCTTTTGAGATGTCTAAAAACTAACAATACCTCTAAAAAAGCTTAAATCAAAATCCAGTGTTAGCATTTATGCAGCTGTGAGCTCTAAGGGCTGTGGTGTTTGAGTAACAAGAGTAGAGACGGATGTGAGTACAATAGAGCCACCACCTCGGTCTATATAAGACCTTACAAGTCTCTACAAAAGCCACACACCTGCATGTGCATGTCAGAGCAAATGAGAATCAAGAGGTCAAAGGAACTGCCTGAAGAGGCCAGAGACAGAATTGTGGCAAGGCACAAATCTGGCCAAGGTTACAAAAAAAATTTCAG
>JADLZN010000072.1:0-139128 GCA_018155175.1 Sinocyclocheilus anophthalmus
ACATTTGTGGTGACAAGTGTCCCATAACTTTTTGAAAACTATAACTATATTTAGTTATATAGTCGTGAAGCTAATTTATTACACTGCTCGACTGACATACTTTTTCTCAAGCATTGCTTGAACTGAAGCCTCAGTTTAATCTTCCCCATGCCAAAACTTTGCTGTTGCTCTCATTTTCATTTTCAAGTTCAATTTCAAGTTAAAAATCACTGATATTATTCTGATATGATGGTTAACATAGTTTATCATCTTGCATGGCCGGATCAACATTTGTCTCAAGGCCCACATAAGGAATCCATGTGAAACTTAATAAATGTGGAAGATCATATTGCAAATTTTTCAAGTAAATAAATTAAAATTGTAATCTTTGTCATCTTTCATTTTTAAATTAACACTAATATGCTGTGTCAGTAGCTTATGTTATGGGAACACCATCCAGCTGTGATGATTGTCTTAAGCCCATATAGAATCACTCCAATTCATTAACTGTGCCTAAAAGAGACGCACCTGTGCCATCACTCCTCATATATTTCTATTAAGGAATCAGAGCAGTAAAAAGGAGTATTGCAGAGCTACGCAGCAGCTTGCTCTCTACTCAGGAAAACATGGTAACATACATACTTGAGACATTTTAGGTTTACTCAACACTGCTATCCACTATATAACAGTTTTTGTACAACACTTTAACACTCTCTGCTAGTTTATCATCAAGAGTCAGCGTAGGCCTACTCACAAACGGTGGTTAAAAGTCAGTCGGACTCATGAAGCAAAACTTGTATTTATTTTAAAAAGGTGTATTTTTCAAAAAAGTAAATATTGTGGCTCTATTGTCCACAGCTTGCCAGTACATTGAATCCTTGCTGACAGTGTGAATTACCCTTTTACATGGGACACGCCAGTCACAAGTGTCTAGCTAATTTTTTCTAGCTCATTTTTTTTCTAGCTCATTTTTTAAGAAAAATATTCAGAGAGAGGCAAAATGTGGGCGATTTCTCTGCACCCAGCTTCCACAAGCACAGCTCTTCACGGATAAATTATTTAAAATAGATTGAATATAAATATAAAATTAACTTGACTTACAATATAGTCTTGTTGTTAGCGGCAGCCACATCGGCTTCAAACAGTTATTGAACTGATTATTAAAAACCAGTCAGACCCGACTGCAGAATGCAGATGCACCCAGAGGAACATCCCTGTTATCATGTCAGAATCGGCTTATCATTGGCTTGTTCGCCGTCTCTCACAATAAATAGATATCTAGCGTAGTGTTAGTTCTGGCAGGTCACGTTAGTCAAGCTCGCATCAGCTGACTCTCAGCTGATCCCCATCACCTTGGGGAATACGACACGATGCCGATAAGACATTCGGGCGTAGCGGGGGATAAATAGCAGCAATCACATCCAAGTGATCAGATCTAAGGTCCCGCAGTAGTATCAGTCAGTGTTCGCATTGCATAGTAATTATTTTCCTTTGAATCAGAATAATTCTAAAATGTGTACATAACATTATTGAACTTAACGATATCTGCAATACATTTATGTTGGTTCTGTTTACCCTGGGGGGTTATTGCTGCTCTCCCTGCTCTCATCCATGCTAGGCTGCATGGATGCGCAGGGAGTTCTTGCCCAGAACAGAACCATACCGCCAATCCAAACTGTATGCTAATTGTCAATCATCTTTGACGATAGTGGTCCTGACAGAAAAATAAATAAATATCGCCAATGAATGAAGCAGCATTCTGAACATTAGATTTAGCCTGTTTTTGTTTATTTCTTTTCTGCATTTTCATTGCCATGTGACAAAGCACTTAAAAAGTCTCTTCATCTTTACTTTGTGCATTTGTAAGTTGTCTTTAAATTTTTTGCAGCTAAATATACAGAGTTCCACACTGATTATAAACAAATGCTATTTTATAGGACCATATTTACACACACACTCAAGCTTTATATGAGTAAGTCTTTTAATTTACTTTTGTATTACGTTTAAATAAGCCCTAAATCTTTATTTTTGTAATAAATGTTGCCATTACAAATAAATCTTTAACATCAGAAATCATTAAACACACTTGGTTGTTGGTGATTTTTTTTGTGTTTTATAGATGGTGTCTATTTGACATCAGATGAATTAAGCCTATATAGTTCACTTTGGAATAAAAATCGCAGTGTGTTTCAGAAGAAAAAAGACTGACTATATAGTCTTGAAAATATTGTTATAAAAAATTATTTTGCACACCTGGCTATTGGTTGAGGACCCTACTTTGAGAACCCCTGGGTCTATTTGATTAATATTCTGCTTGTCTCTATACATTGTCTAAATTTCAATGTCTAGATCTATGCTGTCATTATGGCTGCTCTTTTTAATGTTTATTCTTATTATTTTCATACATTTACCTACGTTTGTTTGTTTTGTGCAGGACATGGATGCAGCCTGCATCAATGAGGCCACTGAAGACACCATGGGATTTATGTTCTTAAACATCATGCTTCTGATGAACCAGAGGATGTTGGTGTTGTCCTTGAATGCATTAAAGGGAGAGTTCCCCCAAAAGTGTAAATTCTGTCATTAATTACTCACCCTCATGTTGTTCCAAACAAGTAAGACCTTCGTTCATCTTCAGAACACAAATTAAGATATTTTTGATGAAATCCGAGAACTCTCTGACCCTCCATAGACAGCAAGGGTACTACCACAGTCCAGAAAGGTAGTAAGAGCATTGTTAAAATAATCCATGTGACATCAGTGGTTCAACCTTAATTTTATGAAGCTACAAGAATACTTTCTGTGTGAAAAGAAAACAAAAATAATGACTTTATTCAATCATTTCTTCTCTCAGTCCTCCGCTATTATGGAGAGTACCATGACGCATGAGTGTGCTTTCCTCTTCTCATAAACAAGGCGCAGCATGTTCTATGTCAGCAGCACCACATGCATGCGTCATGGTACTCGCCATAATAGTGGAGGACTGTCCCGGGAGAGAAGAAATTGTTGAATAAAGTCATTATTTTTGTTTTCTTTGAGCACAAAAAGTATTCTTGTAGCTTCACAAAATTATTGTTGAACCACTGATGTAACATGGACTATTTTAACAATGTCTTTACCACCTTTCTGGGCCTTGACTGTGTTAGTACCCTTGCTGTCTATGGAAGGTCAGAGAGTTCTCGGATTAGGGATGGGCAATATCTTATCGCTTACGATATACAATAAAAATTCTCCCCACTATAAGAATTAGTCTACCAGAAATTATCATGATATATTTTTAAGCCCATATCACCTATCCCTATCTCAGATTTCATCAAAAATATATTCATTTATGTTATGAAGATTTGTGAAGACTGAGTTTGGAACGACATGAGGGTGAGTAATGACCGAATTTTCATTTTTGGGTGAACTAGGCTATCCCTTTCACCTTGGGAGTAAGCTATAACAAGCTCTTGCTCTATTTCGACTTGTTCACTTTGTGCCATGTGTGTATTACTTCAGTAAAAGTGTTTTGTTTTTTCTTCAGAATGCACTGTTTGTGCTGGCAGTTTACCATTTTATATATCCACTTTTAAATCTAATCTGTGATAGTTAATATTTCTACAAATGTCTTTGCTGTTTTTAATCCACACCACCATGACCTTCTTTAGAATTAATTATACATTATGCATTATTCATATTAATTATGAATCTGTATACAGTAGTTCTTTGTAGTTCTTGGGGAGTTATGAAAAAATAGTAGTTACTGATTAGCTAATAGTGAACTACCACACTCGACTAAGCACTATTACTTACTAATTCATTAATCAGAGTTTCTTGTAAGATACTAGCAGTTACTAGAGTGCTAATATTGAGTTACTCATGTGTTCTTGTGTAGTTATTCAATAATGATTGAACAGGATTCTAAATTATTACCCCAGAATTGATCATTAACTCTGGGTAAAGTATGAGCAAAGGGAAAGGGAAAGATAAAGATTTGCCCAGGGTTTAGATTTACTCAGTGTTAAGTTAAATTTCCAGTGTGAGAGATCTCTCTAAAGATAGATAAAATTTGAGCTGATATCAGTGATTCCACCAAATATGCCTCTAAGCAGTGGATAATATCTGATCTATGACTTTGCTTCATGTTATAACAATAGGAAATTCTAATACTTAAACAGTCCAGGTGAGGCAAATCTTGTTTTTTTTTATATTTCAGTATAGTACAGTGTGTTGGGAGAGCAGCCACACATCCCTAGGAAAAAACCTGTTTCAAACCTGTAGTTAACAGTAACTCTTAACTCTTGGTGCGTAGCTTCAGTAAGTGGTGTATAAAGTACCTGAAAGCAATACTCAAGTAAAAGTACAGATGTCTTACCAGAAAATGTCATAATATATATATATATCGATATATATATATATATATCTATATAGTAGATATATAACATATTTGTGTTGTGGGGGTGTGTGTGTGTGTGTTATTATAGACAAGCGCACGACGCAGGAGTAATCCACCAAACAGTCTTTAATTTAAACAGAAACGCAGGAGTATAACCAGGAGAAAGGATAACCACAAACATCTAACCACAAACTAATACAGGACAAATGAACTCGGGATAACACAGGGTTAAAATGAGCAGAGACAAACGAGATAATGTATAAACACAAGTGGAACCGAATGAACTAATCAAGGAACACAGTTTTCCTGTCTAGGTCTAGGTCAAGGCAGGTAGAACAGAAACGAAATGCAAATATCGCCCCCCCTCCGGAAGGCATATCCGTGCCGTAACAGTTACACTGGGGGAGGAGGGAATAGCGCATGGAGGCTGGTGCAAGGCAGGAAAGGCAGAGACAAGGAAGGCCCAGGGTAGGGCTGTTTGATTCCGAAATTTTTGGAATCGAGTCCGATTCATGGTTCTGGAATCGATGGGATTTGATCCAAGAGTCGATTCCTCACTGTTGTTTTCGATTCCTATTTTTTTAGACTGAAGGAACCTAATTTCACCATGACTGCAGGATAAAGGTCGTAGAAAGCAGCCTTCTCATAATATGAAGCTTTTGTCACACCCCTGTGGACTGTCGATTATGGTTTCTCCCTCTGTGTCCTTATTTGGTTGTTCCTGTTCATGTTATTAGTTAATTACCTCATTGTACTCTCCTGTCTGCCCCTCGTTATCTGCCCTTTATTAGTTCCTGCCTCTTGTAGTCTAGTTTGTCAGTTACTGTCTATGTCAATGTGAATGTTACCCCGTGCGTGTACTCCTATCGTGTATTCATTAAAGTGTTCTTGTATCCTTCATCCTCGTCGTCCTGCCTGATCTCTGGCACAGCAACACCGTGACAGAATAACCGACCCAAAACAAGATGTCAACAGCTGAAGACAGGCTTTGGTGTCTGCGGCAGGGTGGTCGGGATTTGGAGAGGTATGTGGAGGAGTTCCTAGAGCTCTCTCACCAGGTGAGCTGGTTGGATTCTGTCCTCGGGTCTGTTTTTGGCTGGGGCTGGATGATGACGTAATCAGCGGTGATCTTCCCACATATAGCTTTCCCCTGATCGAGATGGTTAATCAGGTCCTGTATCTAAATGGAGTTAATCTGGAGGTAGAAGAAGTTGATCTTCCTGAGTCGAGGCTAGTCACAGATCGAATATTCATGAACTAAGTCAAGTCACAGTTGATCGTCATGAGTCAGATAGAGTCACAGTTTGTTATCATGAGTCTGGTCAAGTCACAGATGATATTTATGAGTCTAGTCAAGTCACAGTTGATCATCATGGTCAGGTCAAGTCACAGCTGATCTTCATGAGTCAAGTTAAGTCTCAGCTGATCTTCATGAGGCCAGTCAAGTTACAGCTGTTCTTTGTGAGGCAGATCAAGTCACAGCTGATCTTCACGAGTCTAGTCAAGTCTCAGCTATTCATCCAGGGTCACGTCACATCACATCTGATCATACAGAGTCACGTCACATCACAGCTGATCATCCAGAATCCTGTCACTTCCTGTCTGTTGCACCCAGATCAAGGACTGTTCTTCAGTATCCCAGACTGGCTTCCAGCGTGGAGGACCCACCGATGGTGTCGGCACGGGCAGCTGGCATCCCAAAACCAGCACTCTCAAGCCCGCCAGCCTCTGTCACAAATCCAGTCCCTCCCTCACCATGCTCACCCCTCCAAATACCCATCCAACATTCTGGTACCATCTCAATCCCAGAACCGTCTCGGTCCTCAGCCCAGAAGTGCGGGGCTGTTCCCGAGTTAAGCAGGAAGGGCTCCTGTTCCAGAGTAAGCCCCCGGAGGGCTCCGGTACCCGAGTTTAGCCCACGGAGGGCTCTGTTCCTCCGGTCCGAGTTAGCCCACGGAGGGGCTCTTGTTCCGAGTTAAGCCCAGGAAAGTGGCTCTGACCCAGTTCAGTCCAGGAAGGCTCGGATCCCAGTCAGACCAGGACGGGCTACGGATCCCCAGTCAAGCCCCAGGAGGGCTCCTGATAACCCGTTTAGCCTTGGGAGGGCTCCTGTTCCCCAGTCAAGCCCCGGGAGGGCTCCGGATCCCCAGTCAAGCCCAGGAAGGGCTCCGGATCCCCAGTCAAGCCCAGGAAGGGCTCCGGATCCCCAGTTCAGCCCAGGAAGGGCCCCTGATCCCCAGTCAAGCCCAGGAAGAGCTCCAGCCCCAGAGCCCGCTCCCGTGTCGGCTCCAGCCCCAGAGCCCGCCCCAGTGTCGGCTCCAGCCCCAGAGCTCGCTCCCGTGACTGCTCCAGCCCCAGAGCTTGCTCCCGTGTCAGCTCCAGCCCCAGAGTGCCCTTAAGTGCCCGCTCCTCCAGAGCGCCGACCAGAGCCCGCTACTCCAGAGCGACCCCCAGGATTCCTAGATTTCCCCAAGAAGATTTGGGGGGGGCCATACACCCGGGCCGAGAACCAGGCCAACGGAGGCTCCACATGGGTCTCCCGAGTCCCTGCTCCGCCGTGGATATTCATGGAAATACATACAGAAGGAAATTAAGATGTAAAACATGTTTACTGTGGCTCATAATCTAAATGCAATGTTCAAAGAACACAAAAAAATCTCAAACAACACAAGAAAGATGACAAATATACAATGTAAAATATGATTTTTTTTAGCTTAAAAACAGAGTATTAAGAGTATGTTTTACAAGAGCCTATTGCAGTCTTTCTTCTTCAAAATGTCATGTTTAATTAAATGTTACTTGCCATTTCTTTGTAATCAATTGTGAAATTTACAAGCAATTGAAAACTGTGTAACACCATTTTTTGCAGTGTATTATTTAAAAACCATACCACAAATTATGTAAAACACATGGACAAAATGACATGAGTATCTTCACTCATATCCATATCTTTTTGCCATTAAAACGCAGGATTTTATACTTATGGTATATTTATAGTATAATGATTAGACATGCAGTGTTTCTGAGCTCATTAAATGGCTGAACTGAACTGCAAAAAATATGTATGTATTTATTTGTTTAAATAAATTAAAAAAATAAAACCACACAAATTCAGACTAGAGTCACTTATGAAGGCAAATGTCAATTGCAAAGCTGAACTTTGCTATCTAAACAAGAGCAGTTTACATAAATGTGACAGTGGGGCAAGTTGTCACATACATTTTAAATGCTGCACATTTATACAAATTGATAACTACAATATTTGTTGACAAACAAATGTTCCTTGATATTTTAGATTTGACCTTTTTTTACACTATTTTATTAATTGTTTTGTTACATGAATGCTTTACTACCTATACTTGACTGAAAATTCAATAATACGCTGTTTAATGACAAATTCCCATCAAATGTTTTGTGCATATACAGAGAAAAAAAAGGCAATTATGAGGAATATTCATTGTAAAATGTGTGACAACAAGTCCCAGTTTCCCCTACAGTATGTGGAGTGGGAATGATATTTTCCATTAAACCGTTTGCTCTTTTTACATTGACTATCACTATATAGACTAATACAATCAGATACAACAATAAATATATACTGTATATAAACAATATATACTGACAAACTGAACATTCACTTCACCGGTATGAGATGACTGGATGCTTTCAACTGATTTCCTATTATACTGTCACCAACTGAATTGCAGTGGTCAAACTATTTAAAATATAGTGAATTAAGCTACAAACTCGATCATAATGAAAATATTCCATCTAACAGTATTTGAGATGCAGCTTTACTATTAATGAGCATTCACTGTTAGCAGTAACTGTGTTCCCTTTTAGTCGGTCACTCTCGACGTCACGTCGCATGCGATGATTGTATCCAGCTGCCACTGATCGAAGTGCGAGTATACTTAGGCAGCAGGTGCAACGCATTAATAAGCTTCGCACGGAGCTGAGGGGGGGGTTGGTTGTTTCATTTGCTTCATGACTTCGCTTCTAGAGAAGCAACTCCAACGAGTTCAGAGCACTGTAGGAAGCGATGGTGAGGCGGTACGGAGCCTTCAGCGGCGGTGGTTCTTCGTGTCGATGGGTTGACAAATCAGGCTGCACTACACCCTGTTTTGTGTGAGGCGGTTCTCCCCTGTGCGCTTCAGCACACAAAGAGTAATTCTAAAAGAGATCATGGGGACATCTTTTTAAAGGCATACCGTTCAAAGCTGCACTCCAGCTGTGTGTTTCTGGATGTGGTCGTTACCTGGCACTGGGTGATGGTCATGATCGCTGTCTCACGTGTCTGGGCATCAAGCACGCTAAGGCTGCTTTTGTGGATGAGTCATGTTCCCATTGCGGGAGAATGACTGTCGCGGAGTTGCGGACCAGGCTCGGTTTCCTACAAAGGGGTGGGGTGCCCGTGCCTCTGCCTAGAACTTGGGTTCCCCCTGGCGGTGCGGGGGGGGGGGGCTATTCTGCAGTAGATGACTGGTCTACGTGACGGCTGTAGGTACTTGGTGTAGCCATGATGGCAGTGCTTATGCGGCCTGCAGAGAAGCTGCCTCTGCCCTACGTGCCATGACGTTGTTGCAGGTTCATCAGGCCAATGCACTGAAGGACCTGCACGAGGGTGGGCACAACCCAGAAGTTCTTAAATAACTTTGCACCGCTACTGACCTCGTGCTACGGGCGACGAAGGTCACTGTGCGATCTCTGGGCCGTGCGATGTCCACTATGGTGGTCCAGGAACGCCATCTCTGGCTGTGTCTTGCCAACATAAGGGAGACCGATAAGATGCCGTTCCTAAATGCCCCCATGTCCCAGACAGGCACTTCGGAGACGCAGTGGAGAACTTCGCCCAGCATTTCTCCACTGCCCAAAAACAGACTGAGGCCATCAGGCACATCCTGCCCCGGCATGCAGCTGCTGCCTCCACCCGGCCGCCGGCGGCAGCACCTCAGCCCGCTCGTCGCCGAGGGCACACAGACTATCCACGCACCCTCTGCTCGAATGCAGGTAAGTGTTGCACACACACTGACCCCGCTTTGGACTGGCAATGAGACGCTCGGGCCGGGTCCCTGCGTTCCCCCTCGCTGCCCCACCGTGGGTACGTTGGTGGTTCCGTTGGTGCCACTTGTACGATACCTGGGAGCCTGGCTAGCGCTCCCCAGTCCGTCTCGTTGGCTCCTTCAGACCGGCGTCCTCCAAGTTCAGTGGCATCCGCTTCACAACAGTGAAGGCGGCCGGTGGTCCTGTCTTGCGGGCGGAGGTCGCAGTTCTACTGGCGAAGGATGCGATAGAGCCGGTCCCTACAGCCGATATGAAGACGGGGTTTTACAAAGAAAAGGTGGTGGGGTAAGACCTATCTTGGATCTGCAAGTCTTGAATCAGGCCCTTCACAAGCTTCCGTTCAAGATGTTGACACAGAAACACATCTTCGTGTGCATCTGTCCCCGAGATTGATTTGCAGCGATCAACCTGAAGGACGCATACTTTCATGTTCGATCCTTCCGCGCCACAGGCCATTACTGCGGTTCGCGTTCGAAGGACGTGCATATCAGTACAAGGTCCTGCCCTTCTGGCTGTCCCTGTTGCGCCGTGTCTTCATGAAAGTTGTGGAGGCGGCCCTTGTTCGCCTGAGAGAAAAGGGCATTCGCGTTCTCAACTACCTCGACGACTGGCTCATACTAGCTCAGTCTCAGGATCAGTTGTGGGAACACAGGGACTTGGTGGTCTCGTACCTGGCCTTCGGGGTCAACTGGGAAAAGAGCAAACTCACCCCAACGCAGATGATCTCTTTTCTCGGTATGGAGTTGTACTCGGTCGAACAGACAGCACGCCTCAAGCAGGAACGTGCTCAGTCGGTGTTGAACTGCCTGAATATGTTCAAGAGCAGGACGGCGGTCCCACTGAAACAATTTCAGAGACTCCTGGGGAATATGGCACGCTGCAGTGGCAGTCACGCGGGGGCGGCTTCATATGAAACCCCTTCAACACTGGCTCCATGGCCGAGTCCCGAGGTGGGCGTGGTAACACGCCACTCACAGGTCAAAAGCAACGGCCTGATGCCAAACCTCACCCCCGTGGTCAGGACCTGAGTTCTACGGCAAGGTGCCCCTAGAACAGGTTCCAGCATGCTGTGGTCAAAGACGGGATGCATCCACCACCGGACTCGGGGCGGCCACGTTCGGAGTGGCTTGCAGTGTCAGGGGTTTGGATGGGACCCCAACTGCACTGGCACATCAAGTGCCTTGAGTTGTTAACAGTGTGCCTTGCCTTGAACCATCTCAAAGTGCGCTTACAAGGCAAGCACGTACTGGTCCGAACACAGCGACCATTGCGTACATCAACCAACAAGGTGGTCTACGCTCCCGTCGCAACTCCGCCGCCACCTCCTCTGGAGTCAGAGCATCTGAGGTCGCTTCGTGCCATACAGTCTTAGCGAGACAAGCTACGCCTTGAGTGGAACCTGTTAGTCGAAGGGTTTCTTCGCACCGAGAAGGCCCCGGAGATGCCCGATCAGAGTTGTGCTTTCCTTTCTGCAGCAAGGGTTGGATTGAAGGCTGTCTCCCTCCATCCTTAAAGTCTACGTGGCTGCGATTGCTGCCAACCACGTGCATAACTTTTTGCAATTTTGATGTAATTTCTAGTGAGAAATCAGTATTATAGTAATTAAATATTTGTTTAGTTATCATCAAAACTCGTTCTATTTTTTTGTAGATCATTAAACTGTTACATTGCCTCAGAAGCCTGAAAATCAGTTTCATAAGGTGCCTTCGTACAAAAACGCTGCCTTCAAAGTCATTGCCTAGTTTTTCAGGATGCAGCACGTCTGAATAATGATTCACTTGCTTAGATAGGAGCATGTATCGGGAATCGTGTGATTCAGATCGGGACTTCGGAGCGGTTTCACAAACTAATTTTTCTTTTTTTTTTTTATTAAACAGTACAAAACATTACCAATTAAGGCAGGACAGTTATAAAAACAAAACACATTATTTTTCACACACACACACACGATGCGCAAAACTCCGCATTTGAACAGTCAATAGCAAATACTTAAACTAATAACAAAACAGTAGCTGATTCAGAAGCGCCAGATTGTCATAGCAAAGTCAGAATGACCTCCTCTCCTAGGTTCACGAAAAGGTCATCCATAAAATGCATTGCTGTTCTGTTGTAAGTAATCTTACAGATTCCTAAATCAATCTACTTTCGGAAAGGCCAAATAAACTGCTTTTGCTTTCACCTAGAAACACACAGAGTCTCCCTGACATGCTGCTTCAACACTAACTGCGGTTACTGAAACCACGCCTTCTTTCTTCGCATGAAAATTTGGGCGGCATTATGATAATATTTCCACATAGTGATGTAGATATGTGGTGGTGTGTTAGAACGAGCTGTTTTAGGGGGCGTGGCAGAGTCTTAAATTTGATAAAGAATATATCTTTGGTTTTGAGACGTTAGTCTTTGCAACTTCAGGGATCTTATATATGCACAATCAGCTTGTAACACTCCAAAGAGACAGGAAAATTTTAAATCACATCATATGACCCCTTTAAAAAATTAACCATGGTGGTACTGTAGGATTATAGTACATAGTAATAAATTATCTAGTCTACTGTAAGACCATATATATATATATATTTTTTTTTTTTTGTGAACCACAGTTTACTATACAGACCCGATTTCTTTGAGGAAAACCATAGCTATTCGTTAAGGGATGTGTTGCCAGCTAACAAAAAAGTGGTAAAATTTAAACATTAAGAGGCAATAGAATTGAATATGAGTACAGTTTCGAATGTTAGATTAAACTTTAGATAGTTTCTATATACTCATCTAGATCAACTCTGAATAATGAAAAGAGAGATTTAGAGCCAGATTTTTGTTCATGTATGTGAAATTTAGCTAGTAGGAAACACAAATACAACAGATCAACAAACAATCCAAAGAAAACATCTTTCAAACAGAAAGAAAAGTCACGAAATTAGATTAGATGAACATTAAAAATATCTGACAAGGAAAGAATCTTCCTCAGAAGAGACAAAAACAGCAACTCACGTCAGTGTCTGGCTTATATTATATTTACATCTATAAGCTTTTGTTTGATCTCTTCATATTAAGGAGAGAACTGAAATAGTTTGTGATTGACAGACGGATGTTGTTGTTGTCGAGTTGATTTAGTTTTAATAATCTGCATTAATATAAACGCACGTGAGAAATCAAGCGGATATTTAACTACTAATGCCTCGTTGTCAAAGTTTGATTCATTTTATTTGGTAAAAGTTGAGTTTCTGTGTTGACTTACCCGCAGATCTGCTGCTCCAGTCAGAGTCAGATTGATTTTCCCTTTAATGCCTGATGGGACGTTCAACATTTCAGACGATGAAACAGCGACACCCGCAGGCCTCCGTCGGCATTACAGAACAAAAACTGACCGTATAAATACTTCATTAATTATGATTTTCTCTTTATATTCCTAAAATATCACTGTTACCACTTTATAATAACTAAAAAAATGTAGCATATTGTTTACATACACTGCTGACCTTCCTAATCATATGAGAAATGAGTATAAACTAGATTTCTGGTTGATTTTTCACTCGTCCTCCATAACATTTACTGGATCAGAGACTGTAAATGTTAAATATGAATAAATGCTCAGATACTATGCACACAGTATAGCAAACATCCATCTTCCCTGTGAAAAAAACAGCATATGATGGTTAGGTAAGTTTTGAAGCTGGGATGCTGGTTTAAGCTGGTCCTTTGCTGGTTTAAGCTGGTCCGTCCTTTGCTGGTTTATGCTGGTCCTTATGCTGGTTTATGCTGGTCCTTTTGCTGGTTTAAGCTGGGCCTTTGCTGGTTTATGCTGGACTTTGCTGGTTTAAGCTCGTCCTTTGCTGGTTTATGCTGGTCCTATGCTGGTTTAAGCTGTCCTTTTGCTGGTTTATGATGGTCCTTTTGCTGGTTTATGCTGGTACTTTTGCTGGTTTAAACTGGTCATTTGCTTGTTTAAGCTGGTCCTTTGCTGGTTAAGCTGGTCCTTTGCTGGTTTATGCTGGTCCTTTTGCTGGTATATGCTGGTCCTTTGCTGGTTTAAGCTGGTCTTTTGCTGGTCCTTTGCTGGTTTATGCTGTCCTTTGCTGGTTTATGCTGTCCTTTGCTGGTTTATGCTGTCCTTTGCTGGTTTATGCTGTCCTTTGCTGGTTTATGCTGTCCTTTGCTGGTTTAAGCTGTCCTTTGCTGGTTTAAGCTGTCCTTTGCTGGTTTAAGCTGTCCTTTGCTGGTTTAAGCTTGTCCTTTTGCTGGTTTAAGCTGGTCCTTTTATGGTTTATGCTGGTCTTTTGCGGTTTAGATTGTCCTTTGCTGTTTTATGATGGTCCTTTGCTGGTTTAAGATGGCCCTTTTGCTGGTTTATGCTGGTCCTTTAGCTGGTTTATGCTGGTCTTTTGCTGGTTTATGCTTGTCCTTTTGATGGTTTATGTTGGTCCTTTTCTGGTTTATGCTGGTCTTTTGCTGGTGTATGCTGGTCCTTTTGCTGGTTTAAGCTGGTCCTGTGCTGGTTATGAGCTGGTCCTTTTGCTGGTTTATGCTGGTCCTTGCTGGTTTAAGCTGGTCCTTTGCTAGTTTAAACTGGTCCTTTTCTGGTTTAAGCTGGTCCTTTTGCTGGTTTATGCTGGGCCTTTGCGGTTTAAGCTGGTCTTTGCTGGTTTAAGGCTGGTCCTTTGCTGTTTTAAGATGGTCCTTTGCTGGTTTAAAATGGTAATTTGCTGGTTTAAGATGGTCCTTTGCAGGTTTAAGCTGGTCATTTGCTGGTTTAAACTGGTCCTTTGCTGGTTTATGTTGGTCATTTGCTGGTTTATGCTGGTCATATGATGGTTTATGTTGGTCTTTTGCTGGTTTTTGCTGGTCCTTTGCTGTTTTTTGCTGGTCCTTTGCTGGTTTAAGCGGTCCTTTGCTGGTTTAAGATGGTCCTGTGCTGGTTTATGCTGGTCCTTTGGATGTTTATGCTGGTCCTTTTGGTTTTTGCTGGTCCTTTTGCTGGTTTAAGCTGTCCTTTGCTGGTTTATGCTGGTCCTTTGCTGGTTTAAGTGTTCTTTTGCTGGTTTATGCTGGTCCTTTTGTGGTTTATGCTGGTCCTTGCTGGTTTAAGAGGGGCCTTTGATGGTTTATGGCTGGTCCTTTTGCTGGTTAGGCTGGTTCTTTGCTGGGTTTAAGTGGTCTTTTGGATGGTTTATGCTGTCCTTTGTGGTTTAGCTGGTCCTTTGCTGTTATGATGGTCTTTTGCTGGTTTATGTGGTCCTTTTGCCAGCACAGGACCAGCATAACAGAAAGGACCAGCTTGAACCAGAATCCCAGCGTCAAAAACATACTAACCAGAAGATGCTGTTCTTTCAAACAGTCTAGCCTAAATATTTTGAGTTTGCTGTAGGCCTTTCTAAGTTTTTTTGTTTTCTGCGGTCAAACGAAACTCAACAGAAGCAATGATAATTATACCTAATTTTATGCTTACTACTTTGTCAACAACAAAGGTTCATCAATAATATCTGTCGGAGAGCATAGTGTGATAGGTTGAGGAAATATAAAATACTTCAAAGGAAATAATAGAAACCGTATGAAGTCAATATCCAACGAAACATATTTTTTAATAATGAAATTAGAAGGTAGAAGTCATACAATTTAATATTTTGATGTATTAAGTATTAATCTGTCGAGGGTGCTATGCTTCACAATGACAGTATGTACTGTAAATACATCAAAAAGCTAATAGACTTTTAATTTTCACATGGGAAAGTTGCGGAAAGAGCAAATGATTAATATTGTTCAAAGCCCAAATTTCACAAGAACAATTTTATTAAAACCAATGCACAACACGAGCACAACTTACATTCAACAATATTGGTCTTCCAAAGATCTTGATATTTGTGATACTAATAACAGAAGTGGACCAAATCAAATGTCTTTAAATGTCAAATCGGGATCTTTTCTGTCAGCAGAAACAAATAAAAGTCGAAAATAATAAAGTGGCATTCAGTAGCATACATATTCTGACAGGTCATATCTATCTAATTCTGTAGTAGTATAAATATCTTAAAAGTGCGCACGGTTTATACAAAAAAAAAGAGCTCTATTCATCAACACTTTTTACATTCCACATCTAACATAGATTCAACATTCAAAGGCACAGGACTTCACTTCAAAACGATCGAGTCAGAAAAGTAATTCAAGTAATCTTACATTGCAAAAAGAGTTCGGTCGAAAGGAAACGATGGCACAGAATCGTGTTGTAAAAATTCAATACAATACTTCTAGAAGTGAATATACACAGGATTCATTTGTCATGTAAACGAGTAATTATGTGGAAATTAAGAGCAAATGATCAACTCTCTGCAGCTGCTTCCCAATGACGCCACTGAAATGATCCAGCAAATGATAAAACGCTGAACTGACCAAACAGATATTATGCAAGGTTTCAACATTTGTGGTTTATGATGGTTTTTCTGGAAACATATTTTGGCACTTTGTAGTAGTTGACAAAGATCAGATATTGAGCATAAACATCAAAACCTTGCAAATATACCGAAAACCAATGTCTAACTTAATTTCATTTCTTACTAGGTGTAACTTTAAATACAGCACTAACCCAACCGGAGTAGATTAAAAAGATTAAAAAAGTAAAAATTGTTAGAAATAAAAGTAGAAATAACAGCTAATCAAAGTGCTGACTGAAATCACTAAAGTAGAGACGTATAGTAGAAAAGAATTAACAATCAAATTCCACTTGGCATAAAAATCCTTAAACACATCCAAAACGGAACAAAATAAAGTTGTAAAAAGGAAATATTACATGCTTTCTGACTTATGTAGAAAGATTGCATAATGATGATAATACCTCGGGACATCCAAAGTGCATATCCTTTTTTATTTTTTTTTCTCTTTTTTATTTTTTGCCTTCGTCTGCATTACTAATCTTATTTATAACTGAGGTGAATCTCACAAATATGAAAGTCCGTTTCCGCCATGGGATAAACAATGAAAAAAAGGTAATTGCTACATTTTATCTCAAAATTCATACTTTTTCCCTCACAATTCTGAGATAAAAATTCAACATTTGGAGATATAACCTTGGAACTGCAAGATATGAACTCAGAATTCTGAGATAAAAACGTGCAATTCTGAAGGGCAAAAAAATTGAATTGCAAGATAAAAATTCACAATGATTTTTTTTAATACATAGTGAATAAAAATAAATACATAAAACACAAATGCAAAATGTAAATCACATTCAGAGAGAAAAATGTCAGAATTGCAAGAAAAAAGTCAGATTCTAATTTTATATATTTTTTTCAAAATTCTGTTTATATATCGCAATTCCGAGTTCATATCTCACAGTGCTTTCAGAAGTTTTCAGAATTTCGCAAAAGTTTTCAAAATTGCGAGATAAAAAAAATGCAATTATCTTTCTAGTTCCATGGCAGAAACAAACTTCCACAAACAAAATCTGACATGTTCGGGTCATATTTTCCCCAAAAACAGAAGTTGCATATTGCAAATAAATAAATAAACAAAAAAAGATCATCATTATTTTTTGCAACATTTTAATGACACATTGTAATGCACTGTAATGCAAATAATAACGAATAATATATACATCATGATGTTGTACTGCCTTTTAGTTTATTCTGATAAAACACTATTACAGTAAAGTACAATGCCTGAAAACTGTCATACTGTCTGGTTTTGGGGTGAAATGTGAGCTGGACATGTTTTCATGAGATTCACTCAGTCATTAAAGTGACCTATTGATGCTAACTGGAAAATTCTGACTGTTCTAACAAAAGAAAGCATTAAACAGAAACCGGGACGAATTGAAACGGTCCCTCAATATAGCAAATAAAACACTATATGCACATTTTTTTTAATGACCTAAAGGTGTCTGTTATGGGTTTGAAAATAAATAAAGCTTATAAACTTGAAACACATCTTCACAAATTGATAATAGTTCATCACATTACAACACAAGCTATATTGCTGACATTTACAAATGCGTAGAAGCACAAACGGCCGGCTGACTGTAAGCATGCATCCCTGAAACTGCTCCAGACCAGTCTGTTTCCAATGTACATCAGGACAGTCTTTACACGGCACGATCCAACCAAACCAACAGCAGCAAGAAGAAGATGAATCAAAGAGTCATCATCCGTTTCAGTGCAAATAAACCAGGAACCGTTCACAAACTCTCACGCCCGGAAGAGTGAATCTCACAAAGCCTGTCGAGAAATCAACCCAAGAATCAAAAGGGGAAAAAAACATGAATTAAAATACATTTTTAAAAAAATTTAGGGGTGAAACATGATTAATTACAATTTTAAAATGTCTTTTAAAAATAATTAACTAATGATAACAAAAATGGGCTAACATTATTAGAGGAATTCATGTAAATAAAAATGAAACATGAATAAATAATAAATAAGCAAATAAACTGGTTAACTGTAAGCGTCAGAGAGAGGGTGAAAAAAGGTCCTGAAAAAAATAATTTGATAAATGTAAATATAACAACAGTTTTTGGTGGAAAAATTTATTTATTTATTTTAAATTCCTATATTTCTCAAATCAATAGAAAAAAAAACAAGAATTTATATTTTGCTGAATAAAAATAAATAAAAAGACCAATTATATGGGTAAAACATGGTTAGTTACAATTTAAAAATGCACATATCTGACATATTTTTATTTAAGCAAAATATATTTTGGGGGTGAAATATGACCCAGATTGCAAAAAAAAAAAAGAAGACGAAGGAAGAAGAAGAAGAAAGAGGTAATTAGAGTATAAAAAATAAACAAATTAATAAATATACTGAGAAATAAATAATGTTGTGAGTATGTCTTGTCTAACATACAATAATTAATATTTTGCTTTTAAAAAAACTATTTTAGGGGTGAAATATGGTTAATTACAATTTAAAAATTCAAGAATCCCTAAGACTAAGACCTAAGATGTATTTTTCTTAAAGCAAAATATGATTTTGAGGTAAAATATGTAAAAAAAAAAACAGCTAATATTATTAGAGGACTTCATATAATTAAAAATGAACATAAATAATAATAATAATACTTGGGGAAAAGCTAGAGGAAAAAAAAGCAGAAAAAAATAATTTGGCCCCACTATGGTGTAAAAAAAAAAAAATATATATATATTGCTTAAAATAAATAAATTCCCTATTTTAAGGTTAACAATTTAAAAATGCAAAAAGCTCAATGGCCCTAAAACAGACAGATATTTTTTTCTAAGCAAAATATATTTTCCAGGTGAAATAAGCCCCAGATTGTTGTTTTGGGTTGACTTGAGCAGGGCGTTTTTGTGAGATTTGTGAGAAGATAACTGATGGCTACAGTATCTCAGTGCAGTGTCATGACCTGTGTTCTCTTCCATTAAAACACTGTTTACTCGTTAACATGAGAAGCACATCAACAGAACACTAGAAATAATTCAGATGTAAATCTCCCAGCGTGACATGAAGCCGTGTTTCTGATGCGACACAAACCCTCCTTCGTCTGCTGGAGTAAACGCAAGCCTTACAAATCTCTAGTTTGGAAATGAAGGAACGTAAAAGTGAAGTGGGAAGAGATCCGACATCAGTCTTTCTTCTCCTCCTCCGTGTCGTCTTCAGACTGTGCTCCCTTCTGCATGAGTTTCTCCAGCATGGAGGAGGAAGAGGGAAGAACCTCCTGCTCGCCGTCCTCAGTCTTTCTCTTGGTGCTTTCCTGCACAAACTCCTGGATCTCCAGAGGAAGCCGTCGGAATTTGTCCTGGTATTCCTGATCCAGGTCGTTCTGGAGCTGCGAACACAGGTCAGAATATTCAAGTTACAGTCTACAGGAAATTCTTAAAAAAAAGAAAAGTCAAAATCAAAATCAATACTTTTGTGTTCTATGAAAACAAAACTTCCTCTACGTCCAAAATGAGTATTTATTGAAACAACTGCAAAAAAGCTTGATTTCAAACTCGCATCCGACAGATATCACTTTAACGGCCACATTTACACATCAATGAATCCTATTATATGTTTGGAAACTTTCTCTGTCCAGTCACAGTGAAGTAATAAGGAGGTTAACTAACAATAAGACATTCATAAATGATAAAATGTAGAAAAGTGTATGAAAAAAGCAAATAGTCTGAGAGAGGGTGGAAAATCTTCCTGAAAAAAATAATAATAATTTGACCATTTTTGGTGCAGAAAACCTTGACTAACATTATTAGAGGACTTCTAAAGGAAGAAAAATTCAACATAAATAATTAATGTGGGAAAAATCTATAAATAAGCAAATAACAGCCTGTTTAATTGTAACAGTCAGAGAGAGAGCGGTAAATGAGCCTGAAAAAAATGACAAATTAAAATATTAAAAAATAATACTTATAAATTTAAAATAACTTTTAAGCAAAAAAAACTTGACTAACCTTATGCAGGTACTTCAGAAAACTAAATCAATTAAAAGTCTATGAAAAAAACAAACAACCAAAACAAATAACAATCTTTTTAATACTATAATAATGGTCAAGAAGAGGGTGGAAATGGTCCAAAATAATTAATACATTGATCAATTTAAAATGTAATTTTATAACAACCTAAATCCTCATAACTAAATTTATCATAATTTTCTAATAAATTCAGTGCAACACCCACTAACATTATTAAGGACTCAGAAATGGCAAAAAAACACATGAATACATAATCAAGTTGGAATGCAAAGAAAAAAATCCAATGCTTATTTTTACGAAGTGAGTGGTGAAAATCCCCTGAAAAATGTTTTTGATAATATAGGTAAAATTTCATAATAAATCTAAAAGTATCATACTTTTAAAACAAATGTAATGATACATTAAAAATTAATTTGGTGCAAAAAAACAAACAAACAAACAAAACAAACTAGACGAACATTATTAGAGGGAAAAACATCAGATTGAAAGAACAAAATACTACTATAATAATAAGACCCCTGTGTAAACATCATCATTGTGAAAGTGCACTAATGGTCATGCAGCATTTCTTCTCTCATAAAGTGCAAATGTGGTGCGGTTCCGGTTCGGTGGGTGAATGTGTGTCTGTCTGACCGCAGGAGACCCTCAGAGTCGATGGCATGAACGCTAATGTGACACGGGACAGTATTGACAGATACGGATCAATATCCACTAATGCTGCGGCAGATCCAGGCTGTTTAGTGCGGCAGCGCTCGGGAATCACAAATAAACACATCAGTGCAGAGATTTCACAATATCACTCCTGTTATGCACATAAAACACTGAATCTGGAGAGTTACTGTATATGCATACAAGCACACAACTATATCATTCACAAGCTCAGGGCTTATAGGACAAGAGTCTTGACTTCATGCAATATGATTGGTCAGTTCCGATGAGTGACAGCTCACAGGCCAATCAAAACGCGGCGATCGAGAGAGTTAGAGTCAGATCTGTACTGTCACTGAAAAGCACATTTTCTCTGTTTCGGAGTTAGGATCCACACTAAAAATGTGCCAGTGAAATTCTCCAGGAGAACAGCAGCTTCAAATTGAAATACTCCTGACAGCTTATGAAATATTTCAAGCGTTTAATATTTGAAGGGTCAGCCCTGAATGAACAGTCTGTCATCGTTCCCTCATGTTGTTATAAACCTGCAGAAGGTCTTTAACAGGACTTTCAATGATGACTGAATTGTCATTAACCCTATAAATCTACTGTATCATATTTGATACATAAGGCCTTTAAGTGATCAACATCAACTCAATCATCATTGTTCTGCATTGCATTATATGTTTTGACCATTTAATCTCATCTCACTAAGACATATTATTGGAGATATAGAGCAGAGATGGGCAACTTTTAGTGCGGCCCGCTGGATCATATTATACTCGGATGATCTATTTTAAAGTGCCCCTATTATGGATTTTTGAAAATTACCTTTCATGCAGTGTGTAAGTGAATTAAAACATCCTGCAAAGTTTTAAATCAGAAAGTGCACCATGTACAAAGTTATTGTCTCTCAAAAGAAAGAATCAACTCTGAATCATTGAAACGAGTCGTTTTTAAAACGAATCCCAAGCCATTTCATGTTGATGTCAATATGAAATATTAGCATTTTGCACGCTCAGACCCAGAAAAGCTTGAAAATGCAAATTCATTCTTTGCCACTAGGTGCCGCTTTTGGAGCGGTAAAAATATATGTTTCCCCGGTAACGCTGTTGTTGGAAAAATGTATCATCAAGCGAATCGTTTGGGAGTCGTTGAGCAAGTAAGGTAAAAATAAATGCATATTATAAGTAGTGGTCGACCGATAATTGTTTTTTTTGACAGCCGATGCTGATGCCGATATCTTGGAGAGCAGGGTGGCCGATGGCCGATATAAAGCAGATAATATCTTATAAAGTAATTTTTTTATTTATTAATATTTAGAATTTGAATAATTTGAAAATTGTAAAAAAATAAATGTGGGGTAAAAATAAACATACTTATACTCTAGAAGACCAAGTATTTTTCACAAATAAATAAATATTTAATTAGAATATAATTAAAAAGGAAGTAAACAACCAACAGGGAAGTTTGTGTGCATTAATCATATTTTTTTCAATTAAAGCCAAGGTAACACTCATTTTACATACCGCACACAGTGAAAATGACATGAATATGACAATGGGCAAAGCATGAAGCGCAGCATAATTTGAAATCACGAGTTTAAAGTTTGTCGATCACGCGTCTCCAGTGAAGCTGAACTCTCCTCCTGTCCGCATTCAATTCACACGGACCGACCATCACGCAGAGAACACGCGATCATGCAGGATACAAGTGCACACTTCACAAGATCTCCCAGCTGGATCCAACTAAGTTTGCAAGATTTTTTAAATTAAATGTTCATTAGTCATTCAAAGATTTTTTTAATGATATAAATGCGTATTTTCTGAATGCTGACGGCAAACGAGAAAGTATTAATGTTTGCCTTTCTATTACTAATAATATAAAAGCAATCGTTATAAGACTTTTTGTATACATTTTAATTCCTTTGTTTAACAGTTCTATCTGATTATTAGACAGACTTCTATCCGTATTAGACAAAATAAACTGTAACACCAACGCGAACAGTGTGCGCCTCACGGTGTACGCCCCGATCTCAGCGCCGTCAAAATAAAAGTCCCGTATCGAATGCATCGGCCAAACAGGAAAAATTATCGGCCGATGCCGATATTTGAAAAATGCCAAATATCGGCTGATATATCGGCATTGGCGATATATCAGTTGACCACTAATTATAAGACAATGAAAGTGTTTTTTGACCTTGCATGTAAACCTGTTGTTGGGGACTTCCAAAACCAAAATATTAACCTTTCATTTTACCCATAATAGGGGCACTTTAAAGTTTCCGCAGGTCCTTAAAATGTCTTCAGTTTAATTGTTTAAATTTAAGGCCATGAAAACTCTTAAATGGTACAAAAAGTCTTAATTATAAGAGGTCTTAAATTTGGGGACGGAAGGACCAGAATTGCGATATGGCTGAATGTGATGGTTAAACTTCAAAAGGCTATGATTTTACTGAATAAACTTGAGCGCTGCACGTTTCAAAGTCGTGTAGTGTACAGCTGTTACCGGAAAACCGCTATATTTATGCGGTTCCGAAAGTGAAACCTGCTGGCAGAGAACGAATTTGCATTTTTAATAAGACCGTCTGCTATTTTTGCTACATATTTTTAAATGTGAACCAGTGGATCGACAAAAATCTAATGCATTATAAAAATCTAAACAATCAAGACACTAAGATATATTTATATGCTATATAATATAATAGCCTAATTGATTGATAATTGTTTAAATTAACATAATAATTGATACATTTTAACTTGATTTTCAATCCTGCAGATACCAGGTATTTTATGGTACCATTTTGGAATAACTATGTTTTTAATAATTCCTTTTTAACTGTCCTCTTAGGTTTGTTTTGAGAATGTTCCTTAGCCACTAAAAAAGACCTCTGTACATTTGTTGTTGGCAAATTAACAGACAATGCACTTGAGACGTGTTATGGTGATATTTCTGTCCACTGACAACAAAGTGTTCCTTCTGAATTAGGATAACTGCACAAGTTTTATAGTTAATAAAATATTTAAAAACAAATTACATTAGTTGTACTTTAATTTCCTTCAATAAAAAGGAAGTTGAGTAAAACGGTGTAAAAGGTGTGTGTACGTGGATTAGTAATCTGGCCCCTTGCTATAAAGGAGAAAAAGTTGCCCATCCCTGATCTACAGTATCATGATGCAACAAACTCCAAATCTCATTGGTCAGCACTCACTTTCACTAGATAAGTTCTGCTCCAATAACAATAACAGTGATAATAATCATCTGCTGTGTTCATTTATGTGACATTAAAGGGTTACTCCACCCCAAAAGCTTCGTTCGTCTTCGGAACACAATTTAAGCTATTTTGGATGAAGACCGGGAGGCTTGTGACTGTCCATTGACTGCCAAGTAACTTACACGTCAAGGTCCAGAAAAGGTAGAAGACTCGTCAAGAATATCCATCTGCCATCAGTGGTTCATCTGATTTTTATATGAAGTGACGAGAATGCGTAGCTGTTCTCACTTTTCACTGCGGTGTCTGCTGCGCCACCGATACGCCTTTTCGTCAAATCAAGCTTATAAACATAGAAAACTATCCGTGTGGTGCGGCTGACACAGACAAGTAGAACAGCATACACAGTTTACGTTCAGTGGACACTCTCCAAAATGGTGTTACGGTGACACAGAGGAGACGAATTGTTGAATAAAGTCATTACTTTTGTTTTCTTTGCGTACAAAAAGTATTCTCATCACTTCATGAAATTCAGATTGAACCACTGACGGCATATGGACTATTTTTGACGATGTCTTTCATACTTTTCTTGACAGTGTAAGTTACTTGGCAGTCAATGGGACAGTCACAAGCCTCCCGGTTTTCATCCAAGATATCTTAAATTGTTTTCCGAAGACGAACGAAGCTTTTACATGTGGGTAAGTGATTAATGACAAAATTTTCATTTTGGGGTGGAGTAACCCTTTAAACTCCAGCTGAGGGGACAGACAGAAATCTGATAATTTCGGCACTTTTTTTATTAGTTATTGAGGTAAAACACAGTAAACACTTACCTTGGGTTTCTCGTCTAATATCTGTTGCAGGATGCTCTTATGGGTTTCTACCAGCTTCTCGTGTCTTTTAGTCTGAGCGTCTTCCAGCTAGTGACAGAAAACACAAACAGTGTGAAGTGTGAAGAGTCATATTTGTTCTGGTTTTGATGATGAGAAATGGAGAAAGTGTTTCACCCTCTTGATGTGCTGCACCACCTCGTTCACATACGACCTGTTGATCTCCAGCTTCTCCCTGAAACCAGACAGAGACTCTTACGGTGTCATGCGAGGCGTTTAACAGTGTTTTATTGCCATCTAGAGGACGGTTTTATAAAGAATAATAAAAATCTCTCTATTCTGTTCCTTTAATTGCCTCCCAGAACGTTAATAAAAAATAACCTGATAACCTTTTTTTCTCTCTCTCTCTAAGAGGTTTCTCATTTAGTTAGAGAGGATTATTTTATATAATAAAACATTTAATATAAGGTCTTTCATTTATTAATGTTTTTGTATACCATACCCCTATACGAAAATAATTAGTATAATATTCTTAGAATACTTTTATTTAAAATTAAATCCCAATCTATTATATAATTTGTGTTACATATAATATATAATCATATATAATTAGATATTAAGCAATTATATATATTATGATTATTAGTTTTAGAACCTTTAGTTAGATGATTATTTTATACTAATAATTCTATAGTATATATTTTGTGTAATGTTATTAATGTTTTTTGGTAATATTACACAAGTATAGAGAATAACTGTAGATGATAATTATTATTATATATATATATATATATATATCTATTATATAAATAGATAATATAATATATATATCATACATTTATTTTTATGTACACATTCACAGAAAATATAAATAAATAACACCATGACGGGTCATTTCAATAAATGTAAATATATAAAATAGTGCAAAATGTCTATATATATAGAGATATATTAACACACAACACACATGTACAATTCCCTTATAAATCTTTATCTTTACATTTTTATAGTACCAATATATTATTATCACATGTAGTTTACCAGTATGTTTTTTTTTGTATTTACCATAAGTATTTTAATATGGATTAGAGGCCAAATATGCTTCAATATACTCATCTACAACCAAAACATAATTTGGTACACAAAATAAGCATGATGATGAGCAGAAGAAGTCTTACTCTTCTGTCAGGTGTTTCTCCTTGGACTTGGCTTCACTGATCTTCTCTTGTCTCTTCTTGTCCATTTTCTTTTTCAGCTCTTTCTTTTCTCTGCAAACACAGACGGGGCAGCGAGGGTGACTCGACATGAGCTTATGAATGATTAAAGAAGCCGGTGATATTCATAACAGACTCACTTCTCACACAGCTCCTTGATTTTCTTCATTTGGTTGCTCCGACTCTCCTCAGCGATGGCCGTCAGCTTCTCGATCACCTGCAGACACAGCATTTCACTTTCAGACCGATTCATTTAAAACAAACGATGAAATGTTTTCTAAAGCTGGACATCAGAAATGCTTAAATAATTTAGATCTGATTTCTCACATAAAATAAGTCAAATACAGCCTCTCTCAAGGTACACACATCTTTAATATTGCACACTTGGTTGAATTATTTTTTTATGTATATTATCAGTATTTCTTCTTATATTAACTAACGTACTTTACGATTAGCTCAGTGAATAATAAAAAAAAACATAGACCCGGCTAGAACAAGCGGAGTGATACAAATTGTGAAAACCAATCAGATTTGAGAACAGAATGACTTTTTTGTATATATATAATATGTGTAGAGAGAGAGAGCGATTACATTAATTATTATTTATATTATATCATTTTAATTCCTAATATTTTCCCACACACTACACACAGATACACAATTAATATTTATAAAACGGAGAGTTCCGGTGCTTGATTCTGATTGGCTGAGCCTTGTTCGAAGCAACCACAACTGTTTCTGAGGAACTACATTGTTTGGTGGAAGAATAATGTTTTTATTAATATCGTTACATTTTATTTGCTCTGTTTTATTCTGTGAAACCTTACTACGTGTATGGAATAACCGTTTTATTAAAGCAATAAGCTTATTGCTTATTAAAGCAATAAAATTATTGCTTTAATAAATATCCGAATATTAATAATATTATCAATTAATACTATTTTTGAAACAAGAAACACACTTTCTGAATTATTTTCATACATGCATTACATTTCTGTATTGTTTTACATTTTCCAATTTTAATATTTAAATTCGATTTTAAAATCATTGCCCTGGTTTGATTATTTCGCATTGTATTTGATATATTTACTCTTTTTTTCAATTAAAAATGTAACTCTTTAAAACTCTTTAAAAACGAAAACTCTTTTTTTTCTCAGTAATATGTTTTTCTCGATTTGCATGTGTACTCGGACCTGTTTGATGTGCTCTTTCTTCAGATATTTCTCGCTGTAATACTGCTCCTGACGCAGATTGAGGAGCTGCTGCTGCTGCTGTTCTTTGAGTTCAGAGAGTTTCTGTCCGCTGTCCTGATCCAGATTGGCCAGCTCCTGCTCGAAGAACGAGGCTCCGTGTTCAGGACTGGACGACAAACACCTGACGAGACACACACAAAACAAGTCAATCATACTTATCCAGCTAAAGTGAAACTAAAAGCTTTAGTTCTTATAAAGCATTCGCTACACCCCTTGCACTGCCAGTTTCAGTTGTTGCCATCAGGGTGACGTTTTAGACAACCGAGCAATTAAAAATGTTTAATATGTATGCAAATATATGTACATATGGGAATGTATATGTATATGTGACCCTGGAGCACAAAGCAGTCATAAGTAGCACAGGTATAATATGTAGCAATAGCCAACAATACATTGTATGTGTCACAATTATACATTTCTCTTTTATGCCAAAAATCATTAGGATATTAAGTTAAGATCATGTTCCATGAAGATATTTAGTTAATTTCCTACTGTAAATATATTAAAACTTAATTTTTGATTAGTAATATGCATCGCTAAAAACTTCAATTTGGACAACTTAATATTTAGATTTTTTTGCACCCTCAGATTTTCAAATAGTTGTATCTTGACCAAATATTGTCCTGTCCTAACAACCCATACATCAATTGAAAGCGTATTTATTCAGCTTTATTCAGGTTTTGTGGTTCAGGGTCACCTATGAGCATGCTAAGGGAAATGTTGAGTCTATTGTATTTTTTTTTAAAGTGCTTTTAGTATATTGGTCTTGTTATAATGTGTTGTGAAGCCAAAGACAAATTTTCACTTGTGGACAATAAAGGAAAGGAACAGTTCTCCTGACGTTCCTCCTCTCAATCCCAACAGTGATTGGATCAGCAGACGTCTACCTACCTCTTCTTACCGTCTCGTTTGGCAGACTTCAGCAGGACGGCTCGTTTGCGCAGGTAGTCGTGCTGGAACTCGTTGTATTTGGCCGTGTGCTCCTTGATCATCTCGGTGGTCTTCTTGTGGTGTTTCTTCACCAGGTCCTTCATCTCTTTATAGTGTCGTCTCTGCTCTCGGACGAAGCCCTTCTGCTGTTTGAGCTCCTCGACGGTCTGCGCCTCCATCTCTGAAACAGAGGTTTCATGGACTGTAAAATTAGATTTTATAATATCACCACCACCTCCATATTTTATGAACCTTTTCCGAAGCTCATGTCGATGGATTTTCAGAAGCTGTACATCAGAAACGTATCAATAATATACAGTGTATTCAAAATGACTGAAACTCAACGGCTACCTGATAAAACACAACCTGTGGCTGTTTGTGTTTTTTTATTTCTCACATTATAAGCAAAATACAGCTTTTAGAATTTTAATATATTTTGATCTTATATAAAATAAGCTGTCATGGTTTGTTTATTCAATTTTTTGGTTTTGTTTATGTCCACAGAAACATACATTTAATATATATAGACATACATACTTAATATATTAACATAATATAATATAGCCATGTTATTTTTATATAACATTACTATATAGACACACACACAACACACACACACACATACACACACACACCACACACACCACACCACACACACACACACACACACACACACACAACACCACACACACACACACACACACTCTCTCTCTCACACACACACACACAGCTAACATATTAATATAAATAATATCAATACTTTTATATAAAAAATATAATATAATGTTCTCAATTATATTCTCCATATGAAATATTTTAGATTTTTTCATTTAAAAACAACAAACAAATCAACAAACCAAATCATATTGTAATATAATTAATATATTGGTCTATAATAATGTAATATACAAAACAAAATAATATTGTTTTATATATCAAACAAATTATATAGTACAATGCCATAAAAAGTATAATAAATAAAATAAAATGTTATTTTCTTAAATAACCTGCCATGGTTTGTTTAGCCTCTTTTTTCTGTATCATGTGTATAGACAGGCATTATAGTTCTGTCGTTCCTTTTTATTTTTATAATTGTAATTGACTATGTTTTCATAGTTTGTTTATTCCATTATGTGTATTATTCTTTTATTCTATGTGTATTATTACAAAATGAATTAATACAAAAAAGTAAAAAATAAAAATTATACAATGTAATTTAATTAATCATATAATTAAAGAATATTACTTCATATTAAAATAAAATGACAGAATAAACAAGTCATTTCAAATTGTGATGTTACTGAATCAAAACTCTTTGAAAGTTTGGAGTAATAAAAAGCCATTCGGTTACTGACCTGTGAGGACGCTCTGAATCAGATCTTCAGTCTTTGCCGCGGGTTTTTTGTTTGTTTTTTTTTTTTTTGGGTAGCCTGAATCACAACTGGATAAAATCCATCAGATAATATTCATGCATATCCAGTAATACTCCTCAGTTTTGTGGACAGTAGGTTTGGATTAGCAGTGGACGGTATGGGTTTATAGCTCAGTATCAGCTGAGATGATGCTGTGTGAAGCTCTGACCTGTGGACTGCGGCTGTGGGCTGATCTGGGACGCGGGTTTCGGAGCGGCGCTGGGCGCGTGACTCAGGCCGTTCTCAACCGGGACGGGTTTGGGTTCGCTTTTAACCTCCGAAGGGTTTTCAACACCAGGATCCACCTGGAGGACAACACACTTCATCATCAAAACCTCCAATACTGTTCAGTTTCACAGCGACAGCATTCATTACAACGACTTCATTCATCAGTAAATGAACGAGTGATGTGATTAGAGTTCAGATGGAGTAATTAGTGAAGTAATCTGAGCTGCTGTCTGATGGTCATATTCTATCTGAGCTCATCAGCGCTGGAGATCTGGAGACGTCTCTACCTCTTTGGTGTCTTTCTCCTCTTCTCCCTCCTCTAGAGTGAGCGCCGCCAGCTGTTTGGATCTCTGCTCCATCAGGTTGACGTATCTGATGGGGTTGGACAGCGCTTCGATGACGTCTGATCAGCACAGGAACACACACCGTTAGTCAGTCCCTGCAAACTCACAACACACTCCAGTCCTGCAGCTTCCACTTCAAAAGCATCAAGAAATTCAAAAATGTTATTTATGAAATAGGATTAACAGCATTTGGTTAACAATTATAACTTTTTTCACAATATTTGGCAACTTCAGACCTTTCAAAAAGCATCCAAAATAATAGAAAACGAAATTCAGAAATATTACATTTGATTTCATGTGACATTTGCGTTTTAGTTAACAATTATAACTTTTTCACAATTAAAAATAACATCCAAAATAATAGTAAAATAAATTTAAAATATATTATTTTTGATTTTATATATGACTTCAGCCTTTAATTTAGTTAATAATTAACAGTTTCTAGTTAACAATAACTTTTTTACAAAAAAAGTCTTTAAACATTTAAACCTTTAAAACATCCAAAATAATAGCCAAGTAAATTAAAAAATATATATATTTCATTTTATATATGACTTTAGCATTTTAAGTTATTCTTAACTTTTTTCTAACGTTTTTCACTTAAAAAATCTTTTTTTAAAAACATCCAAATAATAGTCAATAAAATTAAAAAAATTAATTTTTGATTTTATATATTCTTCAGCATTTAATTTCAGTTATACTAACAGTTTTTAGTTTAACAATAACTTTTTCACAAATTTTGCAACTTTACACTTTACACCTTTAAAAGCATCCAAAATAATAGCCAATATATTTATTTCATTTTATATATGACTTTATCATTTTAGTTAACAATTATAACTTTTTCACAATTAAAAATAACATCCAAAATAATAGTAAAATAAATTTAAAATATATTATTTTTGATTTTATATATGACTTCAGCATTTAATTTAGTTAACAATGAACAGTTTCTAGTTAACAATAACTTTTTCACAATATTCTGCAACTTTAAACCATTCAAAAACATCCAAAATAATACAATTACAAGATATTATATTTGATTTTATATATGACTTTAGAATTTATATAATCTTTAACAGTATTTTGCAACTTCGAAACTTTTCAAAAAACATCCGAAATAACATAACAGATATTATATTTGATTTAATATGTGACACGGGATTTTTTATTTAGTTATCATTGAATAATTATCAGTTTTTACATAACAATTATAACTTTTTCACAATATTTTACAACTTCAAAATAACTTTTACATGACATTAGCATTGGTTTGCCTCTTTTTATTTGCTCATACATGCGTAATATCTGAAGCTTCAGTACACGTAGAAACCCTTAATTTCGGAAAATATTGATTTATTGGCATTTTATAGGTAATATCATCTTTTAAAAAAGCCAGAAATCACCTTCATTAACATAAACAAAGAGTTATATTCAACATTCTCTAATGAAGAACTAAAAGTCTGACTATTATAAACAATTATTTGATCTAATTTACATCAAATCAAACATCTGACATCTTCTGTTGGGTCTATATCACTTTTGATAGAATATTCAAATGCATATTTGCATATTGAATGAATGAGGCCTCATTTGTAACTTTAACAGTTTACATAAATGAAGTCACTTTGTTTTCACGTGACTTTAATAAAGCAACATTTCTTTTCTTTTTTTTAATGAAAGAAAATGAGAAATTTGGAAAAGCTCCTCACAAAAAACACTGTGGTACAGGGAAGGTATCAGACGGTAATACCACGGTACTTTGATATATACCATAGTACTGAATGATTTTCAGTCATAATTCACACCAAAATAAATATGCGTCACATATTTGGTAAATAATTCAAAGAAGGCTGATGGTAATTGTTTTTGTACGCAAAATGTGATTCCTTAATTATGATCCAGACTGTTATATTTACCATGGTATTCATATGCTACTGCTACTGCGAGGTTATTTCACAGCACACCACAGTAATACTATGGTACTTTTAGTGTTTCTTTTTTACAGTGGCAGATCCTAAAAGAGAATTAAAGCTGTTTCAGGTGGCAGATGATTATAGGAATTCATTTCTTACCGGCGAATGTATCAGGAACATAATCTTTCACCTCGATATACACAAATATAGCAGGAAGAGTCAGCGCTTGATTCTTTTCATTTCTCAATCCGATGTAACGATAACCTGTGAGAATATGACACAATTATGTTTTAGCAAATAAAAGAAAAACGTTTAACCAAACCTGCATTTTCATGTCGCAAAATGTCTTGTTTTAATACAATACAATGCAATTTTTATGTTGCAAAATAATAGTAATAACAATACTGTAAATTCTTATTAGTATACTAAAATTCTAAATTAAAATGCTAAAAACACATGAAAGTAAAACTATATCTGCATTTTAATATTGTAAAATGTATTGTTAATAATAATTGAAAATAATAAGAATAATACATTATATTATTAAGATATTAAAAATAAGGTTAATCTCAAAACTGTATCGTAAATAACAATGCTAAAAAGCATCAAATCAAAAATAAACTGAAATCATAGTGTATTTCCCCCTCACAATTCAATACTATAGAAGCACAACGATAATAAGAACAATCATAAATTAAAATAATACTCGCAACTAAATTAAAGCTAAAAAAATCATCATAAAATCCAAACAAACCAAAAATCATTTTTATATTCCCTCATAGTAAAATACAATAAAATAAAAAAGTACAACATAGCACCTAAAACAAAAATGTAAACTGAATAACTATCAATAGTACCTTCTCTACTTTTTTTTTTAACTGAAGAACAATTCTTGAATCACGATAGATCGCAGTTCATCAATTGTATGTGTTTTGTGTGTTTTTCCTGTTTATTACAAGTTATACATCAGAAGGCATGAAAAACAGTAGAAGGAAAATGAATGACTCATGTTAATGAAAATACGATTGGTTCACGTGCCGCTTTAACTGAGGCAATACAGCGATCTGTCACGTCACATTAAAGAGCATGAAAAACACATTATTGTAAGACATATTGTTTGTATTTCGCTATAAAACTGACAGAATTTGAAAGCTGAGGCTTTGTTTTATATCAAAAGTGCCAAAAGCACAAAGGTTATTGCTTTGAAATGCAATCGAAGACGTGAAGTATTATTTCCAAGCATACTGTCCCTGCGAGTATATGACACATGCTATGATTTCTGCTATTAATCCAATATACATTCAAATAAGTTGCCAGGCCACTGGAATTTCTCCCGGGGCTCCCAATCCGGGCCATTTGCATGCACAATACTCTCAAAATATTACAACTTTAATCTCATATTTCTACGATTTATATTCTCGTATTTTGACTTTATTCACAAAATATTTTGACTATATTCCCGCATGCTACGACTCGAGTAATTTTTCATTTTTTTTCTCAAATATCCATAATTATTATTTAAAAAATTAAAATAATACTTTTTTTATTATACGTACATTTTTTTTAACGTGGCACTAAAACGCCGTCGTACATAATGCTACGCCTTTATTCTCAAAATATTATGAATTTAATCTCATATTGCTATGACTTTATGCTCAACAATATGGCTGCGACTTTATTCTCGTAAATTAGATTTTATTCTCAAAATATTATGACTTTAATCTCGTAATCTTATTTCTTTTTTACGTGGCGCTAATCGCCATCGTAGATCTTGTCTGGGTGTTTAACTGCAGAATGTTGTGGATATAGTGTGAAGCACAACAATGTTTAAAAAATCTGAAAAAGAGCCTGCATGGAGCTGCGTGATCATGCGTGACGAATTGCATGCTGCCACGAGATAAAATGTGCATTCTTAATGGCCACGTCTGTATATTAATACTTCCCAGTTTCTGTTAATAAATGAAACTTGAAAACAAGAAGCTTTGTCATCTTTTAGCCTACATGGAGGGGGTTTTCAACTCAGAAAGGTTGAAAACTCCTGGTTAAGTCTGTATTTTTGAAATGCAGGTTTGTCGCCATAATGACCCTTAATGCAACACTATCTTTGCAATGTGAAGGTTAAATAAATGCAAGAAAGAAAAGACCAATCATATGTCAGTATGCAAATACTGTGATGACATCATCACTGTTTATAAAAACATAAACAACAGCATATTTCACGCTGAAATTAGTCTATAAATCCAGTGGCTCAGGCTGATTCTCACCCGGACGAATGGCTGAGACGGGGATGATGCGATGGCCGATGAACTTGCCGCCCTCTTCATACACGGCTATCCTGAGGGACGCCAGCGTGGGCAAAACCACCTGACCCATAAACAACACCGTTATTGATTTCACGCTCTCAGAGCGACTGAAGAATGCTTACAGAAACAGCCGTACTTTTTTAAAGACGCTGGGCTCCTCGTCCCACACAGGGTTGATGGCGTTGCTCTGGGACGTCTTTGTCTTGAAAGCTTTTCGTCTCGTGTCGACGGGGAGTCCAAACATGTCAATCTCCACATAAACGCCCACCTTCTTGTCAGTCAGAAACTGTCCTGATATGATCTGAAGAGACATCGAGATATAGATGACATGTAAACACATAACCAGAGCTCAGGAAACCAGTATACAATGACAATACATCAAGGGCGTAGGTTTGATTTTGGCATTGGTGGGGACATAACCGCAGACAACAGACATTGTTTCAACATTGTTTGATCAAAATTACTACTAGGGACAATTTAGACCAGGGTTCCTCAGTTAGTTTTCGCAGAGGGCCGAATTCTGCCAACAATACCAAGCCAAGGGCCACTGACCTATATATATTACAGTGATATATCTATATATATATAATATATATATATATATATCATATATAAAATTATCTATTATGCTTTACAATTATTGTATTATTGTTGCTTTTGTTAAAATAATCAAAAGGTGGTCACAAGATAAATATTCAGATTTTTTCCCCAGTAGTCTGTTTTATTCAAACAATTATGAAAGTGAAGGGGAAGGAAAAATTTTTTTTGCATTTAGATACATTAGAACTTTGCCTAATATGTTGAATATTAAAAACAATGAACAAACAAATCTGGATCTCCATGTCTGCCATGCAAGTCAACTGTTCCTGCTCATCTCCAGCCTGGATCTCTTCTCTCCACTTTCCCTGATTGCAGATTCAATTATTAGATTTGTCGGTATTTATATTTTTATGCTTAGATTTTTTTTGGGGGGATCAAACTGTAACATCGTGTGTCCCAAACAGACACGACACGATAAAAAGTATCTTTTCCATGTAGTTTTTGTCCTAACCACCCGCGACAGCGACACGTGACAATAAGCGACACGGAATTCTATTTTAGAAATGTTTTTTATTTTCTGTGACGACGCGACAGGAACAACATACAAAATATGACAAGTGATAATCTCAGGTAATGATTGTGTGCTTTATTCAATGATAAAAGTGTCTAATGTGAGTTTGAATATAATATTGCATCACATTTATAGCCATAATGAAAGTAACAACATAGTTTACCTCAGATCTTGAAAATAAATAAAAGCAAAGATGTACGTTAAAACTGTGAACTCGCTGCGAACCAACATCCATATCAAAGATGGTATCACTTACTCAAAACTGTTCAGTCCATTCACATTTGAATCATCTATTTTCAGTGTCCACTTTTCTTTACTTCACACTTGCCATGTTTTTGCTTTCACATTGTATATCTACACTGGACGCGACAAAGCATTGCAAATCATTTGAACTTTGTGTCAGCACGTCATAAATAAAACGCGTCAGCAGTTTACTGTCAGAGATTTGTCGTGTCACGCTGCGCCGCGCTGCATCAAGTGTAGACAGCATCACTGATTATAATAAGTTCTATTGTATTTTGTTGCGTCGCGCCGTGCCGCTCGCGTCCGGTGTAGACACAATGTAAATTAATGTCACTTTCTGATGCTGCGTTTGAATTTTCATGCCACATTATTTGAAATTAGCGCGGCCCAAACATTTTTCTCTCGCGGGCCGCCTATTGAGGAACCCTGATTTAGTCGCTGGTATATTGGCAGGGACATGTCAGAGCATCTCTACTAAATTCTACACCCTTGAAAATCATAAGACTTTGGAGAATAGGTAAATATAACTTCATTAAACTGTGTTTCCTGCTAGCTCAATTTCACATGCATAAACAAAATCTGGCTCTAAACTTCTCTTTTCATTATTCAAAGTTGATCTAGACAAGTACATGGAAACTATCTAAAGTTCTGTTAATCCTAAAGCAGTCAAAACTGCATCTCTATATTCATTCAGTACTGTATGTGTCCTGGCAACACATCCCTTACAAAAACCATGGTATTACTCAAAAAAACAAAACAAAACATGGTTACTATAGTTGTGCTCAGTTAGTTTAACACAGTACACGTAGCTTAAGTTTTGTTGTTGTTGTTTTTTTTAAGAAAACAAGCAGTTAGTAAATTAATAGAGTGCACGTCTAAAAGGGGCAAGTTTGTTTTTTAAAGAATAGAATTAGAACAGAGAGTGCTAGAGTTAGAGGGTCAAATAAAAATGGAAGAGTGTGTTTTTAGTCGTTTCTTGAAGATGGCTAAGTTCTCAGCTGATGGGATTGATTTGGGTAGGTCATTCCACCAGGAGGGAACAGTTAATTTAAAAGTCTGTGAAAGTGAGTTTGTGCCTTTTTGAGATGGCACAATAATGCGTTGTTCACTTGCAGAACACACGCTTCTAGAGGGCACATAAGTCTCATAAGTAATGAATTTAGGTAAAGGGGGGCAGAGCCAGTGGTGGTTTTGTAGGCAAAACATTAATGCCTTGAATTTAATGCAATCAGCTACTGGTAGCCAGTGCAAATTGACAAACAGAGGTGTGACGTGCATTCTTTTCGGCTCATTAAAAATGTATCTTGCGGCCGCATTCTGGATTAATTGTAAAGGTTTGATAGAACTGGCTGGAAGACCTGCCAAGTGAGCATTTCAATAGTCCAGCCTGGACAGAACAAGTGCTTGAACAAGTAGTTGTGAAGCATGTTCCAAAAGAAAAGGGCCTGATCTTCTTGATGTTGAATAAAGCAAATCTGCAGGACCGGGCAATTTTAGCAAAGTGGTCTGAGAAAGTAAGCTGATCATCAATCACAACTCCAAGATTTCTAACTGTTTTTGTAGGAGTTATGGTTGATGAGCCTAACTAGATGGTGAAATTTTGATAAAGTGATGGGTTTGATGGAACCACAAGCAGTTCTGTCTTGGCTAGTTTGAGTTGAAGGTGATGGTCCGTCATCCAACCAGAATTGTCTGTTAGACATGCTGAGATGTGAGTAGCTATCGTCGGATCATCAGGATGGTATGAGATGTAGAGTTGAGTGTCATCAGCATAGCAAAGCCATGTTTCTGAATGACAGTACCTAGTGATACCATGTAGACAGAGAAGATAAGTGGTCCAAGAACTGAGCCCTAAGGCACCCAAGTAGTTAGATGTTGTGACTTGGACACATCACCTCTCCAAGATACCTTGAAGGACCTATCTGAGAGCTAAGACTCAAACCACTGGAGTGCTGTTCCTGAGATGCCCTTTGCCAATATGGTTGACAGGAGGATCTGGTGGTTAACCGTGTCAAAAGCAGCGGACAGATCCAGCAAGACAAGTATTGAAGATTTGGAATCCGTTCTTGCCAGTCTTAGGACTTCAACAACTGAGAGCAAGGCAGTCCCGGTTGAATGCCCACTTCTGAAACCAGACTGGTTGCTGTCGAGGATGTTGTTCTGTGTGAGAAAGGCAGATACTTGGTTGAACACAACTCATTCAAGTGTTTTTGCAATAAAAGGTAGAAGGGAAAAACAGTCTGTAGTTCTCTAAAAGAGATGGGTTAAGAGTGGGGTTTTTAAGTAGTGGGGTTATACAAGCCTGTCTAAATGCTGAGGGGAAAACACCAGTGTGAAGGGATGTGTTAACGATGTGAGTGAGTGCAGGTACAACTGCAGGAGAAATGGCTTGAAGAAGATGAGATGGAATAGGATCAAGCGGACAAGTAGTAGGATGATTAGAAAGGACGAGTTTGGAGACTTCTGCCTCAGAGAGGAAGGAAGGATGTGAAGAGGTAAGTGTGCTTGACAGATGTGGTGTGGAAAATTGTGCATGAGGTTTTAATTTTAGTAATGAGAACGTGGCAAAGTGGTTAGCTGTTAGATGGAGAAAGAGGTGAAGACAGGCCCGGACTGGCCATGGGGAGCACCGGGAGAATTCCCAGTGGCCTGGCGGCTGATTTGGCCCGCTGCCCTGTTTTTGGCTCATGTCTGTTCTGCGCTTCCATCAAACGATTCCAAACAGAATCGATACGCGGGACTCGATGAAAGAGAGGAAGCGGCCAGAAGAAGCAGTGAAATGTAGCAACATCACTGAACTGTTCAGGGCTTCAAGTGCAGGTAAGTTTCATCTGTAAATAGGCTACTGTAGTTTTGTCTTTATTAACCTAGTTGAGTATTAAACTGCTAGTATCTATTCAGTCAGATGATCAGTCAGAATACTGGGCTAAAGTACATCATTATCGTTTGTAAAGTTACATTAAAATTTTTAGCAGAGACAGATATTCACATGGATTTATTGTACAGGTAGGGAGGGAGCTAGAGCAGACAGCAGAGTCACAACCTAATAATGCAATAGTATGTTCAGTATTAAGATTTTTCAGTAAATATAGGCTATTGTACTAATTTTGACATTTAGGCACTTTAGAAAATGTGTTTAATATTTTTGTTGTTTGTTTGTGTTAAATAGGCATTTAAGAATTTTAAGATAAATAACATTCTGTGCTAACAAATTGAAATGAGGTGGTTGTTTTCAAAAAAGTAATGTTTACTACTTTTTTTAATACTATACTTTTATTAGAAAAACCACGATTGATGTTGATGTTTTTTTCTTTGCTTTGTTTTGGTTTGATGTTCAATTCCAATTATAAATTATATCATTTTATTGGATTCTTTTCGGAACAAAAACTAATTTGGCCACAAAATTGAACATAATTGTAAATAAAAAATTTGATATTTATAGTATTTTTTTTTGGATCAAAAAACTAATTGGGCATCAAAATTGAACAAGGTAATATCTTTATGGTATTTTTATGGAACAATTTGGGCATTAAAACTGAACAACTTTAAATTATAAAATTTTTATAGTATTTTTATGGAACAAAAACTAATTTGGGTATCAAAATTGAACAATTTAAATTATAATAATATAGCTTTTATGGTATTCGTCTGGAACAAAAGCTAATTTGACAAAATCAAAATTAAACCTAAATTTCAATTAAAAATGACAATTTTATAGTATTTTCCTGGAACAAAAACAGATTTGGGCATCAAAACTGAACAAGTTTAAATTATATAATTTTTATAGTATTTTTTGGAACAAAAACTAATTTAGGCATCAAAACTGAACATAAATCGACACTAAATACAACAACAACAACAACAAAAAACTTGTGGAAATACATCAAATCACTGATTGCACTGCAATAATGCATTGCAAATGAGTTTCCTGCTGCTAAAGGTTTTGGCAACAGTCTCATGTTCCATAAAAGCTATTAATGTTTTGAAAGCAGCTTTTGAGGAAGTCGAGCTGTCAAACGTCTAACCTTCACTGATAAGGTGTTGGCAATGATGCCGTCCACAGTGCTTTCTGTGAAGGGGTCGAAGTGCTTGTCCGGTCGTCTCATGAACTCTGGTTTGAGTCTGTAGCCGCTCTTGCCGTTGTACTCGTACATGCCGAGGTTCAGCTGCATGGACAGATCTGAGAGAGATGAGAGAAAATCAAAAGCTATAAAGTCTGATTTCAGTGGACATTTCATATTACAGCATATTTGTCATAAGCCTCTCCCAGAGCGTGTTCATTATTCATCATCTCACCGATGGTCTGAAAGTTGAGTGCTATGAGCTGACAGCCGGCGTTCCAGAAGACCTGCGGCATGTAGTTGGAGGAATCCACGCGCGTTCCTTTAGGATAAATCCTGCTCAGCTGAAACTTGTTGTATCTACATGCACACGGTTAAGGGAGCGTCATAATGAATTACACAGATAAATCAATAAATCATGCACCTCCATCACAACCAGGACAGACATGTGTGATCATCACCACAACATCACCTGACAAAACATTAAAGAGGTTGCATTTTTCAGAAATAATTTTTTCATAGACAGATTTTTTTTCTTTATTTTATAATTGTATTTTAATATACTTTCCCCAAAAAAAATTACTTAATCATTTGTGATGATATCATAGTGTTGTTATCGCTGACTAAAACTAAAACTATTAAAATAAAATAAAATATTAAATTACAAACTTCAAAAAATTTAAAATTTACTAGAAATTAGGGGGGAAAAATATAGACATTAGAAAAATGAGGAATTAGAAATCTTGCCTTGGCATCTCACTGAAATAAAACATTATTATTTGTGTATATACTTTATTTAATTTATATAATGTATTTAGTATGTATTTTTTAAACAAAAATTACAATATTTTATGTTTTTCTGCAAGAAAAATTGATTTGGGCATCAAAATGGAGTTTTTAAATTTAAATGATAAATTATATTATTTGTGTAGTTTTTTTTCTGGAACATTTTATTTTTTAAGACATTATTATTTTTACATATACTTTAATTCATAAAATGTATTAGAATGTATTTTTACATTTTAAATGATACATTATCATATTTTCCGTCAAAAATGGCCAACAACGTGGAACATATATTGAAATATACAATTATATATTTGTATAGTATTTTTCTGGCAAACAGAAAACGATCAAAACTGAACCACTAAATTATAAATTAATCATTTATTGACGTTTTTTATATCTAAACATTTCGATTATATTAAAATAAAAATATAAAATATTTTTGATGATGTATAAACACTGTGCAAATGTACTTGATTGTCAAAAAAAAGCTATAAAAATAGACGATTACTAAAACAAATGCAGTTCGGTGTCATTTATGTCAAATGCATACATCTAAAGGTATCACATCTAAATATATACATGTGTGAATTAAGGCATAATTTTAGTGAATAACAACTTCAATTTCAGTTCATTCTTCACACAAACATATTAAATGGCTTTTGAAGACTTGCAAAACGGCCATGAGTCAGATGGACTACTGTTCTGAAATCTTCCTGACAGATTCATAAGTTCTGGCATAAATAATAGATGTTCTTGTCCTGGTTTGCCATCAGAAATGCGGGCTGTGTTAGAAAGGATGCTCGACGAACTCCACCGGTGTCTTGGTGAGATGCTCCAGCGCTTTGGTCTCCACGAACGACGACATCTGATAACTGCGTTTGCTCTCTGAAAGCAGACCAAGCTGGTTTGAATCAGATCTTCAGATGGGTGAACTCTTCATCATATGCGCTCAAAACTTACTCTTGGAAATCTCAAACGAGTGGAACTTGGTGGGCTGGATGTAGTTGACCAGCGTGGACATTTCTTCAGTGGCAAAGGCTTCGGATCCTGCTGTACCCTGAATAAAAATCACAAAAACATCAGTGTTTGAGCTCATGGACATCATTTTCTGAAGGCTGAGCACCTCATTTCACAATTTGTTGAGAAAATTGTATATTTTAAGAGTTTCAAACATTATTTTGCACTCCATTGGTGAAAACGTACACAAGAGCTAAAACATTGTATTTACAAGCAGAGTAATTAACTTCTGCGCATGACCTCAAAATGACCAATCAATCCGTTTCAAAATGAGACTTAAAGTATAAATATTAGACAAAAAACCTAAACTTAAAAAAATATAAATGAATAAGAAACAACTAGAATTTAGAAATAGTTAAAAATGAAATAAAAATAAATTAAAGCTATATAGAAATATTAAATAAAAAACCTACAAAAATAGAATTTAGAAATGTTGGCCTTGGCAACTAACTGAAATAAATAAGTTTAAGCTGAAGTGCTAAAATTACTAAAAACTAAAACTGAGATCCAATAGATTAAAAGGTATATGCAATATATACTGTCTATATAATGATATAACAGCTTATTACAAATTGAAATGTTGAACTAAATGAAATAAAATAGGGTATTTATATTGATAAAAAAGTAAAAAATAACTCAAACTAAAATAAAAAAAGCTACATGGAAATTAAAAATAGAAAACAAAAACTGAAAATGACAAAAGCACAGAAAGTTACTCAAATTTCCACTAAAATTAAAACGGATGAAAATATGAATCAATACTATAATATAAAAGCATCATCTCTTCCTGACCTCGTCCATGGACTTCTTACAGTCATCATCATCATCATCTTCATCCTCATCATCCTCAGCCTCCACCTCTGCAGGCGCTAAAGCTGAAAAACAGGATCAAATCCAACTTCAGTCAAATCAAATGCTGAGTTCCTCTTAAACAGTGGTTTGGATGCGCTGAAGAAAGTGCATGAGAGAGCTGGTGTGAGAGAAGAACCAGAGGGTTCAGCCTGAACTCAAGAGACACACTAATGAAAATGCTCTCATCATTTACTCGTCCTCGAGTTATTTATTTCACACACACGTCATTTCCAAACAACAACCGCCAACAATCAGTCTCCAAAAACACCCCAATTTCATTCATGGGCTAATCCAGTTCATTTGTGGAAAAATGTCAATTATTTATTTCATGATTTAGGTATTATTAAATAAATAATTTAAAAAAAATTTAATGTATGGGTGATTTGTGCAGAATTTTTATCTATCAATAAATAGATTTAATTTCAGTTTTTTTGGGTGATCTGTTTAATTTGTTGCACAAACAAATTCTTTATCTAATTATTGATTTATCCTCAAATAAACAGCAATAAATAAATTAGACAACTGTAATTTTTGGCTGATTATGTAATGTAATTATTTATTTATTTATCATTAAATATCAATAAATAAAGTAAATAATTGTCATGCACATGAAGGGGTGATGTATTTATCTATCATTAAATAAATATCAATCAATAAATTACATAGAATTGTCATTTTTGTATGATCTATTTCATTTGTGCATAAATATACATTATTTATTTATCATTAATGATCAACAAATTAAAAAACTGTATTTTTTAGGCGATCTATTGCATTTGTGGCTAAATGTAATATTTTTTAACCATTTACACATTATCAATCTATTCATCAAATATCAAATAAACAATATTTATTTGATTCTGCCAGCACTTGCATTAATGTCCTGCTGGCTGCGCTCTCCTGAATGATGTGAAATGGCTGTTACAGGTGACTCCACACAGTCCTGCTGCTGTTCAACATCTGCTTTCTGCCTCAGTGCTGTCTGGACTCAACCTTTCAGAGCCTCGCATCCACACAAACACACGCTCAAATGTCATCCGCTCGACTCCTCACCTCGGCGGTCTGCTTCTGCTCTGCACTCACTCGCTCACTCGCTCAGTCTTTCCACTTGCTAAAGACAGACGTGTGCACAGACCCCATAATAGCTGACTCATCACAGATTTTCCTGCTACTTTTGAAAGATTTTAATACACCGTGGAATCCGGCAGCCGCTTGCCAACCAAATGTCAGATATCAATGGCATAAAGTGTTCTTGGTTGTCTGTATTTTTACTCCCAAAGCATTTAAGTTATCCGTCTTGCAAACAAATTGTAAATTTATTGGAAATTTGTACACATTGAATTTGTTTTATTTCAATATTTTGTATATTTACAATTTAAATAAAATTTTAAATTTATTATATTTTTTAAAGTGTACAATGATATTTTTGTATTTCTATTTTTTACATGTGTTTATTTTTGAACTTTAGAAGTTACATTTTAATTTATATATTAGATTTTTTACAATTCAGACCAACCTGTTTATTTACTATCTAATATTGTACATTTATAATTGTTGTATTCATTTAGATTTAAATATTTGGATTTACTGACAATTTATAATTATCATCTTATATTGTATAATTACAATTTAGAAACACCTACAAATTTTAATTGTATTTTATTTACAATTTAACAATTAATGTGCAATATATGATTATATTATATATATTTACTATTTACAAATCCAAATGTAAAGTTTAATTTGTTATACTTGCATATTTACAATTATCACAAAATCATTATAACAACATTACAGTATATATATAATTACAATAATTATCACCTCTACATTAGATCTACAACTTAGAAATGCCAGTTTATGATTTTTTAATTTATTATTTAGAATATATTATGCATCCATCCATTCACTCCAAATTATTCCATCCATTCTCTGCTTATCCTATATGATCGAGGAATTCTATTAAGTATATTATCTTATATACATTTACAAATTACTTTGACAGTTATTATATTATATTTTAATATTCCAACAAATGTAATACACATTTATATTGTATTGTACAATTCAACAAGTTGATTTGAATTTATTATATTATTATTTACAATTTTCAATTTCACAAAATGCTAATAACAGCAGCACTACGGTGTTTTATATTTTCAAATTTCACCATCAGTCATGTAAATTAATATGAAAATGATTTTTCTTTTTATTAAATGTTTTTTTTTAATTGAAAGACATTTTAAAATAATAAACACTTAAATTAATTAATTAATTAATCTTGTTTATTTATCATGTCTAGACTCAGTCATGCAGATTTTGAGTGGGGTAATCCTGCGGTCCAGCGCTGGTAGACGACGGCTCCAAGACTCTGAAACGAGTCGCTGTTGGTGTGTGGACGCCTGCTCGGTACGAGCTTCTTCTTAGTGCTGCCATCTGAGGGTTTGGGGTGAGATTTCTTGTTCTTGATGAGGATCTTTCCCACGAGCTCATGAGGGCTTGGCAGAGGAACGCCGGACTCAATCTGAAACACAGCAGAATCAGTCAGGAGAACGCTGGCTGATAACAGAGCACAAATGCATCAAGGACAGAGACACTTACAGGATATTTCTCCAGAGTCTCAGTCAAAAGAGCGTCCCCGAATATCGATCGGCAATATTCTGCCATTTTGGCTTGCTGTTTGGGGCTGCCATTCAACAGAAACACATGAAACAGCCATTTTTGCATAAACAATGAGTAACAAATTAGCGCTTCGCAACATTTGCTGCATCAACAAAAGTAAATTACAGTATAAAGTCCAAGACCAAGATGAAATCTGCAGACCGTTTTATCATTTCTTTGCTGATTTAGGGGGGAAATTTGGAGAATTCTGTTGAATAGATTTAAATATGGTAATAAACAAAATGTAGCAAAAAATCATATTGGAACAAAGCAAAATAAAATAAAATAGTAAAATAAAATAAAATCTTCACTGATTTAGGGGTAGATTTTGAATCCAGCTAATACTACAGAATAGATGGGAATAAAATGAACTAAACTTATTGGAAGCGAAAGCCTATAAAAATAAATAAATAAATAGAAAATAAATAAATAAATAAGAATAAAATAAAAATAAAATATTGAATATTGTCACGCTCAGGTCGAGGCAAGGCACACGAAGATGAAGATAATCTTAATAATATAATTAATAGTAATCCACGATGATGTAGACTGGGTGACAACAGCAGTAACAAACTATAACCGACCGAGCACTGAACAAAGGAGTGAGCTTAAATGAAGCAACTAATGAGGGCAACACAGGTGCAGGAGTTTAACTGATAAAGAACTGAACAAGATAATGACCTAATGAACTAAACTATGCAGGAAAACAAAAAACATAAGGGCAAAACAGGAAAAGGAACGAACCACAAACGACACAAAAGTCCATAAAGTGTGACATTTCGCCCCCCTCCCGGAAGGCGCGACCTTGCGCCGCTGAGACAAAGGGAGGGATGGGGGAGGACACAGGAGGAGGAAGCAAGGAGTGGAGAAGGGATGCTGACAGGGGACGGCAAAGGGCTGGCAGGCAGACAAGACAGGTGGATGCCAACCAAAGTCCATGGTGAAGCTGATGGAGGGAGGAGCCAGGGAGACAACCGGAGCAGGAGGAGGAGCCAGGTGGGACCCAGGCCGCAGCCAGGATGGCGGCCCACGGTGGAGCCTATGGAGGGAGGAGCCATGGTGGAGGAAGTGTTGACGACTCCAGGGGGCCGACCGACGCCTGCGGAGCAGGTGGAGAGCCGATGCGGAGAGCGAATACCCAGGTGACCTGAGACCGAGGAGGGCCAGGCGTAGCAGAATGGCTCCCGCGACAGAGGACCCAGGTGGATCGGGAGGGAAGGAGGAGCCTTACAAGGCAGGGACGAGGCGCAGCCGGCTGAGTGGATCCCGAGCGGGCGGATGGTCACCGCAGACCAGGCTGTCCGAGGGATGAGGGAGCCCTGGCGGACTGGTGGCCTGATGGACCACAGTGGAGAGTAGGGAGCTAGGAGCCATATGGAGCCGCTGTCGAAGGCCGAGGCTAGGCCGGGACCTCAAGGCCGAGGCAAAGACAGGGATCCTCCATCCACTACGCCGATGAGACTGTCAACCCCCGGCGATCCCCCCACACCGGTGGGCCTGAGGGTGAGCAGATGGTCTGTCAGGCGACAGCGGAGTGCTATTTTGAGGACTGGTGCAAGGTGTGGGAGAGGAGGCTGTGCAGGAGTGTTCAGGATGATTATGGGGCTTAGTAACGTGTGTGCTGCCCCCCCACGACACACCACAGGCCACTACCCACCAACAAGGGGGCGCCATTGATAGGGGAACGGATCTTCATGGTCCGTTGTCCCATCATGCAGATATTTCAGGGCTGATAGACAGTTCAGGGCAGACAGATAATTCAGGGCAGACTGACAGTTCAGATGATGGTGGGAGGAAAATGTGCATGTCCACATATAAATCCGAATCATAGTCCACTGAGCTCGGCTCACCCTCAGCCATGATGCAGTGGGCGGAGCTTCCCTCCGCACTCTCGCTGACCATGGTGCTCTCCCCCGTGGCGAGCTCTGTAGCCAGCCCCAGCTCTTCTCCGCACCTGTCTGAACCTTCACCGACTCTGGCTCTGTGGCGATCCTCAGCTCTGTCGCACTCCTTGGTGATGCCTCGTCGGTCGTGATGGGCTCTGGCTCTCCATCATCGGTGGGCTCAGGCTCTTGCTTCGCGCAGCGGGGTGATGTTGGGCTGGGCTCTGGATCAAGCGGCGTTCTAGATCGGGGCCGGATGCTCTCCAGACACCGGATGATCGCCTCCCTCCAGTTCAGTCCTGTGGTGTCTGGGAGGTCGATGGGGTGTTGGCAGTTTGCCCTGATCTTGAACAGGGACTTCAGCGTCTCGTCGTTGAAGGTGGTGGTTACGGCGAAACAGCTGAAGTCCCTTGCGAAATCCTTGATATCCTGGCTCCTCCGAGCAAGAGTGGCGAATCTCGCAAAACTTTCAAAAAGGAAAACAAAACATGCAGCGCACTTTAAATTCTTTGGGTTGGTTATTCTGTCACGCTTAGGTTGAGGCAAGGCACATGAAGATGAAGATAATCTTAATAATATAATTAATAGTAATCCACGATGATGTAGACTGGGTGACAACAGCAGTAACAAACAATAACCGACCGAGCACTGAACAAAGGAGTGAGCTTAAATGAGGCAACTAATGAGGGCAACAGAGGTGCAGTAGTTTAACTGATAAAGAACTGAACAAGATAATGACCTAATGAACTAAACTAGGACAGGAACAGGAAGGGCAAACAGGAAAAAGGGAACACAAAAGACAAAACTCAAGTCCATAATAGTGACAAATATAAAAAATGAGAACAATAACCTTAAATTAATTTGATATATATTTAGGGAGAAGTTTTGTAGAATTCTACAGAATACATTTAAATATGGCAATAAATAAAATATCCTAAACTCTTAGTTGAACGCATAATGAAATAAAATGTAAAAATAAAATCATAAAATAAAATAAATAATACAAATATTGGTTTATAAAATCTAAAAATAAAAATAAAACATCTAAAATAGCTCTTCTTAATTTAATCTGAAAAAAAAAATAAAAAACAAAATGTACTAACTCTAATTTGCATCTGAAAAGCATAATGAAAAATATCTAAAAAAAGAATAAATATAGATAAAAAAAATATTGTTTAGGGGGAAATCTTCTAATATGTAAATGTGTAATATGGTAAGAAATAAAATATCCTAAACCCTAACTGGAAGCTGAAAGCATAATAAATAAATAAAATACACCTAGAATAAAATAAATTAAAGAATTAAATAAATAATATCAATATTATTACAATACAATTATAAAAAAAATAAAATTCCAAAATTAGCACCTGCCAATGTTCACATGCATGTCATTCTGGGAAACTACATCTGCAGCTGTGATGTGACTGAAGTGAAATTCCCCGACTGCATGCACATCATGTCATCTCTGATTTGATGCAGAAAACGAAGCGAGCCAGCGCGTGTGACATCTCACTAGACAACAATGATGACTGAAAACAAATTATGCATCTCAGAGATGCTTCTAATCACTCTACTCCTTGTTGCCATAGCTGCAGTCGGCCCCGAGGAACCGCGGCGCTACGGGAAGAAAACTAGCACATCTACACTTACGAGTCGCACATATTTCTCAAGGACAGAGGACGGGGAACGGATCCGTCTTAAAGCGCACTCTGCTATGGCTTCGATCACTTCCTGGAAAACAAGAACAGACTGAAATATTTTGATATGTCATTGTGGAATAGCTTTATATTGTTTATTTCTCTTTTGAATGCAGTTATAATACTAAATGCATAGGCATAGCTGATTTTTATTATTGTATTTTCTATTTAACTTGTTACTGAATAAAATGTACTTTATTAGGCTTTGTTTTATTATATAATTAAACTAAAAAAAAAAAAAAGAAATAATAAAAAAAAAAATCAACAAGTAGTAGAATTCGGGTAGAATAGATTAGATAGGAATAAATAAAATGAACTGAACTCTTTGTGGAATCTGAAAATAATAAAATAAAATAAAAATGAAAATGTAAGATGAAATAAAATAAAAATTATAATAAAAAAGGAAAAAGTAAGATAAAATGAAAAAAAGAAAAGAAATACAACAAAATAAAATAATATCTTTGGTGGTTTAGATTTAAATACGGTAAGAAATAAAACTCATTTTAGAATCTGAAATGAAACAAAAACAGAATAAAATAAAGTATAAAATCTAAAAATGACAATAAATGTACAAAACTCTTATTAGAATCTGAAATCATAATATAATCAAATCAAATAATTATTAAAAACGAATTAGCTTTAATAAAATTAAACAAGCATTCACGGGACTGTAAACTGCAGACAGTTTTTGTATGGGACTGTGTATCAGGCAGTGAGAAAATGACTCAGTGCACCAATTATTTTTTATAGAAACATCTTCAAAAGCAGAAAATAGCTCCAAGTTAAGTACTACTTCACAGTGTGCACTGATGAAAGGCTGTGTGAGAACTCAATGGTAACCTAACTCTGGTGAGCGTGTGGTGGGTCACCTTGAAGGAGATTTCTGAGGTCATGGTGAAGCCGTGTGTGATGACGGGTTCCTCCTCCGCCGTCCGGCCCTTCCAGCAGTCCAGCTCCACACAGCGACAGCCAGACAGCAGCGTCTGCCGGTACATCTCAACAGAGGAGTTCCCCGCGAGCTGCCCCGCTGACAACACACACACACAAACGCTGACTGCATGCACAAACTAACATGCACTCACACAAATACTTTACTTGAGTTGAAAGCTTGTTTCCACCATGGGATCAAAAAAAAATTGAATTGTGACTTTTATCTCCCAATTCTGATTTTATAAACTCAGAATTGCACATTTAAATTATTTGTAATTCTGAGAAGAAAAGTCTGAATTGTGCGATATAAACTCAGAAGAAAAAAGTCGCAGATACCTTTTTTTTATTCTGTGGCACAAAAAATAAAATAAAAAATTGCAAGATGTAAAGTCAGAATTCCAAAAAAACTGAGAATTGCTAGATGTAAACTTAGAAGTCAGTGAAAAAAATGGTGAAAAAATGATGAATTATGAATAGATGCGTTTGTGACTTTTTAATCTCACAATTCAGATTGTATAAACTTGCAGATCTGAGGAAAAAGGTCTGAAATGCATGATATAAAAAATAGGTCATAATTGTGAGAAAAACAGTCATAATTACCTTTTTTATTCCAAAAAAGTCAGAATTGCAAGATGTAAACTCAAAATTACATGGAAAAAGTCAGAATTGTGAGATATAAACTATAATTTAGAGAAAAAAGTTACATTTGCAAGAAGAAAAAAAAAGAGTAAAAAATGCGAGAAAAGTCCGAATTGTGAGATGAAAAGTCATAATCACCTTTTCTATTTTTATTCCATGGCAGAAACAATCTTCGATAGTATGGACTGCATTATGATACTTTCATGTTTTTTGTCCCTTTTTTGAGCTTGACACAATTCTTATGCATTTCATAAACAAACAAAAAAACAGCAACATCATATTGGCTTGAATGTCATAAAGCTGAAAATAATGAAGACAGAAGATTAATTGTTGGGTGTGCTGCTCCTTTAAGAACACCAGTTGTTGCGTGTAGCGGTTAAGTATGTACTTTAGCAGCACTGTGTGTTAGATTGGTACATTAGCAGTACATTGACCATAATTACATTCATTATTCATTTCCTCTTTGTTTTTGCGTCTAGCATGTTCTCAGCTCCCTCTCCTGATAATTGCTTCTTACGTGATGTAATGCACTTTATCGTAAGTAGACTTTGATAAGAATACAAATGTAAATGCACTAACGCATATAAAACATGTTACAGATGTTGAATTATTATTATAGAGATTGTAAGGAAACACAGATTCCTCTCACACCATATTCTTCTTCTCCTTAGCAGCTTTATGCAAACTGATTAATAAAGGCTACTCTCAACTTTGTTGTAAGCAGATACATTTTCGCTTTAGAATGACTTCCGCTACTTTGATGATTTTGAACTTATGCATCTTAAGACACGTAAGAGATATTTTAGGGGAAATCTAAGGGCTATTGCCATATACAAATCTATCTTCTATCTATCTATCTATTTTCCTTTTTTTTTTTCAAAAATTCCTTAAAATGTTTCCCCCTATTTTCCTAAAAAATTACCCCTATCTATCTATCTATCTATCTATCTATATCTATCTATCAGCGAAGCCATTTAAGCAGGTGCTGTAAAAAATCAAATGCATTATTATAATGAATTCTCTAATAAATTGTGTATTTGCATTCAGAGAGGAGTGTGTGTGTGTGTGTGTGTTGATGTACCTGTGAGGTAGGTGTTGTGGGACGAGTTGATGAAGTACTGAGAGAGAGGGAAGGTCATGTCTTCACTCTGGTCCAGTTTTTCTGGAGGAATGACGCTGTTCTCCTCACTGATCAGATACCTGGCGAAGCCCTCCACTGAGATCTGCCCTGTTACACAAATCAGATCAAAAAAACTTCATGCATCACATCACATTTCAGTAGACAAGACCATAGGCATCACTTCAGGACCTTCAAACTGCAAAATTGCATTCACAACCCATTTGACTCCATTAACATGTTGTATTTTGACTGTTACTATCATTCAAAACATTGAGGTCGGTAAGATTTTTTAATGCTTTTGAAAGAAGAGTCTTCTGCCCACCAAGGCTGCATTTATTTGATTAAAAATACAGTAAAAACAGCAAAATTGTGAAATAATATTACAATTCAAAATAACTGTTTTCTCTTTGGATATATCTGTTCAAATTTAAGAGGTCATATGCTGCTGCTAAAAAGAACATTATTTTATGTATTTGGTGTCACTGAAATGTGTTTATGCGGGTTAAAGTAAAAAAAACACATTATTTTCCACATACTGTACTGTACATTATTGTTTCTCCTCTTATGCCCCGCCTTTCTGAAACGCGTAAATTTTTAAAAAGCTCATCGTTCTGAAAAGCAAGGTATACACTGATTGGCCAGCTATCCAGTGCGGTGTGATTGGCTGATACCGCAGCGTGTGACGGAAATTTACGCCCCTTACCATACTGTGATGCCGTGTGTCCCGGTGCGATGAGACAAAACCAATATAACCCATTACAAATGAGGCATTTGTTTTATCCAGTGGGGACATAATTACTGATATAATGACTTATACTGTCTTTTTACGCGTTGCATTGCATTTGGCATCGAGCCGTGTAAACATAAAACCATGTCGGCATTTGTGATCAGAGAAATGACAAACAACAAGTGCTACTCTACACTGGCCAAAAAACTCGTGTTTGAATTGTCAGTGGCAAATCCTTTAAATGAAACGTACTTACGTGAGTCAGAACTGCCGCATTTTAGTCTAACATTACTCTCCCAGGATCAGTAAACAGTCCTCCATAAATGTGCTGCACACATCTGAATATTAGGGTTGAAGTGTTCTGTAACAGTGTTGTATACAACTTAACCACTGATTTCTAGTCTACCAAACAAAGTAGTTTCGCTTTCACAATGAAAGTGAAATACACGAAGCACACAGCGTCTTCACAACATGGCGGCAGCGGCGGCAACAATACTACAGTGAGAATTAAAGTTACGCCTTCTTTCTTTGGCGTGAACATTTGGGCGGCGTTATACAAATTGCTGATTTACTTTTATAGACTATTCCGCACAGAACGAAACTGAACTGCAGCCCAGTTCAGTCTTTAGAGCCTTAATTTCTGTTAACGTGTGCCAAAAACATTATGCGTGTAAAACAGGCACAGACATCAGTAACTGTTGTCGTCATCAGTCCCCCTTCCAATAAATCAGTAATCTTTCACCATTATTTAAGGTGGTAAAGCCATGAATTATTTGATATAAAACAGATTCGCTGTTATTGCACCTGCCCTATTTTTCTCTTCTGGATAAAATTAGATCTCACAAATATTTGGTTTAAGCATCTTTTATCTTGGAAATCATCTGGCTGTTTAAAAAAGTGCTTTATGGCTCTGTATTAAATCTCTGTAAATACAATCTATCAGATTAAAACTAAAGCAAGAAGTTAAAATAAATATGATTATAACTTACCAACCAAGCGCCACAAACAGAACAAAACAAACATGTGAACCATTTTCAGATTACAGCACTTGAAGTATCTGAACACGTAGCCTATATGAGAGATTGTGAACTCACAGGACAGTGTTAAACTGCAATATAGCTGGTGTTGCGTGTGATTCATCCACCAATAATATCGGAGCACCACCCACTCACTACACATGTACACGCTCGTCTTGCATGCATTGGTTATAGATAATCTGTTCTATATTATTTTTGCAACAATGAATTCCAAATAGGCTATTGTTTGTTTGATATTTTGCTCTTGAAAGTGTAAAATGGTTTTAGGGGGTTAAGATGTTTTCTTATGATGCTGTAAGGTCCGCGCACCTGGCCCAAGGAAGGTATCCAGTGGCGGATGAAGGTCTCTTGCGTGTTCGGTCTTTTCAACGCTCAGAGTTATTCAATTTAGGTTTAACTCAGTCTGACTCCATTTTAGTATCTGAATTTTAATTTAGGTTGAAAGGCACATTGGTTTTTTGTCGGTCTCTGATTATTCTTACATTCGATTATTCTAATTAACTCTTTACTTATTTTTTCTCGTTCATTAGGAATCTATGTCGCTTAGGGTGCCTCACGGCGGCCGCTATGCGTGGGCCCCACGATCACAAAACTCACCATTCTAATCCTTATTCAGAGGTTTATGGCTAATACTATTTAATATACTTTAAATACTAGGTTTGTTTAGCCCCCTACAGTTACCCATGTAATACTCAAACATTAATCAGCGGTTCTTCTAGACCACCTTTGTCTAGACCCCGACAGCTGATAGCTTCGTACAACTTAATTAATACTCAAAGTATTAATCAGTGGTTCTTCTAGACCACCTTTGTCTAGACCCCGATAGTTATTATAACCACGTACAACTTAATTAAAGCTGAAATCATACACATGGTTAACGTAACTGAGTACAACTTAAACTAAGGTCAAGCGGTTAGTCAGAAACCTATAATCTCACCTGATGTGCCCATGCTCCATCTAACCTGAGATTTAGTATGCACTTAACCCTGGTCGCAGATTTGCGGAAACATATGCCTTCACTTAATCTACTTGAGAAAATAACTTCAGAGTAAGTCAGAATAAATCAAATGTATTATTTTATTATCAGTCAGGTAAATATGTATTATGCCAATTATCTCCACAGCCAATTCAACGATATCAAATCAATACAAGACATCAAACTCTCAAAGACGAATCTAAGAGTAAAATGCATACCTGAGATTAAATGTATTAGATGTATTAGAAAAATACATAGTACAGAGTATGTGGAGATACTCTGTACTACGGGCATTCTGGCTACAGAATCGCCCTGACCCTTTTGCTGCAAACCTTTAAATACAAAACCAAGATAAAACATCCCTCAAATGGAGGCATGTACAAACAATTGGAATCTGGGTGGCTAGTTTACACCTCAATGGGAACAAAAGGTCATTTGCATGGAATGACCCTCTACAGTAATCAAAGTATCTCTTAACTATTATCTTTTAGTCTACTTTTGTAAGATTGAGACCATTGTACCACTTGCCCTGAGACTATTCAAATGAAACCAAACATGACTGTAAATCTTATTTGCATTCATTTAGAACATTATATTCTTGACCAGTTTGAGTGAATCCAGTGGAGGGAGGAGATGAAAAGGCACAGATGCATATGTGAGAGAGGCGTTTCCCGCACCACCCCTCTGTGGGGTGTCTTGAAGATGCCAGTGTATTGTTTGTTTCTCAGGAGATCAAAGTATTTTAGTTTCTTTTATCCTTACAGTCGCCCATTTGACCGCAATGTGTCACATATAGGTGAATCCGATGGGGTCACTTGTTCGGTGATTGTCTATCCTTGAGATGTTAACTCCTTTGTTATGTTTGCAGCTGTAGAAACCTCCTGAGGGCTGTTTTCATATGCAGAACATTCAGTCTCAGCAGGTGTGTGTTGCTTGAATTCAGCAGGTGGATGAACGGGTTCAGGGTTTCACCTGTCTGATTGAGAACAACCCATGTGCATAGTTCATTGAATCAATCCAGGCCTTTTTCGCTTGACGTCTCTTTCCATCATGGAGAAACTTCTGTCTCTAGTGACACCTTCCCTAGGACTTTCTTGCCTCTTTTGACGAATCTTGTCACCTTCCACTTTGTGCAGATTTCTGGGCAGACTCCAACAGGTGAAGGGTTCTCCCTGGTTACACACTGCTTTGTGTGAGACTCCTGAAAAGCATCTTAGTGGCCATTCAATGACTGAATTCTGATCAACGTAACATCGGCACCAATGGAGTAAGATAGAAAAGTTGTAAGTTAACATAAGAACAATGAAACAAAAAAGAAACCTGATGAATTCATGTCAGCAATTGCGAGTGGTACATCTGGTGTTAAAATCTTTCAAGGTCATATATGGTAGGGTGGTCCCATGTAAGCATTAATTTAGGTATTCTTGGTCTGAATGAGTCAAAGGAAATGCAGCAAGAGGTCAGTATAACTTGAACATTAATGTAGAGGTATGCATCAATAAACAAATATAATTACAATAATAATAATAATAATCACAATCATTGTGTAGGTATATATAATAATCACACTGTTCATTCAGGAATCTTCCAAAGCAAGTCACTTATTCTAAGAGTGACTTAGAAACATTATTTAGAATGCGCTAGAATGGAAACCTAATTCCTTGTAACAGATGTGTGTGTGTGTGTGTGTGTGTCTGATATGCAGGCTAAGTCACAGTTGATGGTTTGGTAGAATTGTACATTTTATGATTGATTGATAGAAATGAAGTGCAGGCACTTCACATTTGATAATTTTGATAATGTTTTTCTGTTATTAGTGGTGTGTTGAGAAACCAGGGGCCCTCTGGCTTGTCAACCACCCCAATAACAATCAGAAAGATTAAATATTTTAAATTGTAAGGACTCGTCTGCCTCTGTGTTTTGAAGTTACACCATCGATCTGTGACTAGTCATGCAAATGTGTGTTATAGTGTTGTTCCATGAGTTTGCAGATGGTTGCAAATAGTATACATGTTGTGTGTCTCTTTTAGACTGTCATCATGGGATTAATATATTGTCCTATGTGTGTGAGGCTATGTGGTTCTGTCAGTGTGAAGATGGACAATAGATCTTTAGTGGAGTATCACGTTTGTAATCTAAGCCATCATTGTTTTCTGTTATGTGTAGTGTTCAGACTGGAAAGTCTAGATGAGGTTTGTGTTCTGTGCTCATGTCTGGGAGATGGGCGGAGTCTAATCTATAGCAATCTGTGTTGCAAAAATTTAGTTCCGGTGCTAATCCGGGAGGCCATATAGATATTTGTGTGACTGGCCCCTTCAAGTGTCTTCGCACCCATCACCCGCGTTTCAGGTTATGGTCTAACAATTCTGCTGTCTTGGCTTGGTGCTGATGGGATCAGGCGCCTTCCTGGTATCTGTCCTCCAAGGAATTGCAGTGGTCAGCCTGAGACAGAATCAAATACAGAGAGAACCACAGTTAATTTTGAACTTCTCATCAGTTTCACGTTCAGACATGTGGAATTATTTTAACTACATCATCATCATGTATTGTACTTTTAATTCCAGATGTCACATGAAACTGAGTGTCATTGGTCAGATCTGAATTACTGCTACTGTTTCAGTGCAGTCTGAGTGTGTAACACCTGATGCCGCTCTTGCAGTTGAGCCTTTACAGTCTGCTGTGTCATGAGCATTAGAGACCCCAGTTCTGCTGGGGAAATTTTCTAGATTAAATGGTGTTTTTATCACCCATGTCATCATGAACTCCAATGGACCAATGTCCATGGCTTTAGTTGCAGTTGCTCTCATTACAGTCAGATCTGTGGGCAGAAATGTGTTCACCTGTTTCGGTGTTGTCTGTTTGGCAATTGTTGTTTTATGGTGTTGTTCACACATGCAGATCTCTGTTGCACATAAAGACTTCTGGTATTTTGGTCTGATGTTTAGTATTTTACACCCCTTTCATTATTTTTCAAGTAAGTTTAAAAGATCAAATAGTGCTGTGTGGCTGCATTCAACCGTGGCTTTGTGTAAAAACAGTCATGCTCCAAATAAAGGAAAGGAAGTTTTACAATTGTGATGTAAATTTGATCCTGTTGCTGTAACCCGTAACCAGCCTCAGAATGCGAGTATGAGGTGAGATCTGGATCAAAATACTTCCATTTTTAAGGAGCAAGATTAGGTGCAAATTCAGAGCTTCTGAATTCTGCATTGAAATTTGGATGTTTCAATTTCCAAATAATGTTAGCCACTCTCTCTGATCAGATACCATTTTTAGTTGGTGCTCCTCAGTGAAGGATGAATTGGTTCGCTATCTCTTGTGCTACACTATTGAAATGAAAACACACCTCCTCCCTTTTGGGCACTGGGTAGCAGATCAATGAAATTTAACTGTAATGGTTAGCAAATCACATTTCTCCATGTAATGCCATGCTTGGCGATTATAATATAATGTACATTATAATTTGATTTATAATATAATTATATTATATTAAAATAGTATATATTAAAATAATATTATTTCTGGTCTCTGGAGAGTCTTTGGAATAATATAGTCGCCAATGTGTTCTTCTTTTAGAAGACCTTGTGATTTGGCCCTGTAGTCACAGTAGTACACACATGTACATTGTATGTATAACAACTAGTCCGTCTTAAAGCCAATGAGAGACTCTGAAGTTGTTAACATCCAATGACTGCAAGCATATTTGGAGTACATGGTCAAATCACAACTCATGAGCGGAATTTTCCATCTGCCATAAGGTCTAAGTTGTCACAAATTGCATTCTCATGGCAATTAATTTGAATATGAAAAGATGTTGAGGAGCTGGGCAAGTTCAGGGCTGATGCAAAGCACAATCACTGTTTTTAGGTCTCAAAGGTTTGTTAAGGCCCAGTAGCCATTTGCTTGATATAAGGTGTGATATGTTTAATTGTGTGTTACTATTTGGCCATAAAACACCTCCCATGCAACAGGGAGAAAAACATGAGTATTCTGAGTGGGTGTACCCTCGGACTCAGCTTTGAGCCACTCTCAGAAACAAAGTCATTTGTTTTATAAAATCATCACTTTCAATCTGTGTATCAGTTTCAGATTTTTTAAGCTTATCATCTATTGTTTTACTGCAGTCAAGAGGAGTTCTGCTTTGTAGTAGTTAGTCCTCAAGAGCTGAGGTATAATTTTGGCCTCAGTGAAGCTTTCTTTGAAGCTCTTTTATCTGTGTTGTGATTTTATCACTCTGTTTTGCCCAACTTACTTTTCACATATAAATGTATCAACTTAAATTGTCTTCCTTTCATTCAATCACAAGTTTTCCAATTTTTTATTAATTTGGAATTTGTATTCTGTTTGTTCATTCTCATTAAAATGTTGCTCATTTGTTGCAATGAAGCAAATAAAACAACAGAGAAGGCAGTTTGCAGATTAAAACTTTAGGTTCTAGTTTATGACTCTCTGTTGAGTACCAGAATATAATTTGGATGATGGTATTCCAATTTTTAAGTTTCATCTCTTGTTGCTTAAGCAAACAAAGAGATATTTCCATTTCAGAACAAGGGTGTCATTCCTCGTCTACGCTGCCGCTATCATGTCCCTGACAATTACGTGGTTTCGTCTAATTCTCAAACCCACCGGATCCGGTCTCCGGTCTAACAATATGAGTATACCGACTCATTCTACAAATGTGTATATATGGGATGCATCTGTCTTTCCCTCAATATTTCTAAAAGGCAAATAAGAATTGACTTACCACAGCAGCTGGAGAAAGAGAAGGAGATGATCAAACCCTTTTTTCGGTGTAAATCCATATTGCGCTGAAAAAACGTCACTCGCCTGTTTTGGGAGATTGTGTCGCCGGTCACCAATTTGTGGGGAGATCACGTCCCGGGGTCACCACTGTAAAGTCCGCGCACCTGGCCCAAGGAAGGTATCCAGTGGCGGATGAAGGTCTCTTGCGTGTTTGGTTTTTTCAGCGCGCAGAGTTATTCAATTTAGTTTTAACTCAATCTGACTCCATTTTAGTATTTGAATTCTAATTTAGGTTGAAAGGCACATTGGTTGTTTGTCGGTCTCTGATTATTCTTACATTCGATTATTCTAATTAACTCTTTACTTTGTATTTTTATCTCGTTCATTAGGAATCTATGTCGCTTAGGATGCCTCACGGCGGCCGCTATGCGTGGGCTCCACGATCACAAAACTCACCAGTCTGATCCTTATCCATAGGTTTGTGGCTAATACTATTTAATATACTTTATATAGTAGGTTTGTTTAGCCCCCTACAATTACCCATGTATAGTTTGGTATAGGCAAGGAATCATCAGAGCGACTTTATGAAATAACAATTATCCACCAAACAAACAAAAAAACAAAAAAAAACAGGCATGAGGTTGTACGATTTGTAACTCTCGGATCTTCACGAAAACTTTAAAACGGGCGTTCAATTCATCCTCTTTATGCCTTTCACAATGTGAGAACTCGTTGGCTGCTTGTCATGAAAGGAGGTCCATGAGTTTCAGGAAAATCCTCTTTATTGGCCTTTCTGACTTGCAGCACTGACTTTAAACTTAAATGTATTTTAACGGCGAAGGCTAGAAGGGATACGGCGCTGCTGGGCATGCGCACATCAATACAGCGTAATTTTTCTCACACTGTACAACAATTATTACTATTTTTGCATTATTGTAAGGGTTGTTTAGGGTTGGGGTAGGTGTAGACGTTAATAAAACACAATCTAATAGGTAGAAAATTACATAGAGCCTTGTGATGCGTCCGCTCATCATTTCCGTTAAAGTGACGCATTCTCGCGCCTTATGTTTTGAAGAACACCAAATGAATTTACATCACATTACAACACATTTACATTTTTAAATTGCACTTGAAATGGATTAACAGGCCTACAAGAAATCATGGATTTAATTACAAAATAATTGATTATGAAACAAATACACAGAACATCTACATAACATCACGTACAGTATTAATTTGGATCCCAGCATATTATATGAAATGAAAGCATTGATTAAAACAGCCAAGCAAGCTTTGGAAAAGAATAAAGAATTAGTTTAGCTGTCTAGCTGCTGTTCTTTAAAAATGCCACCAGAGAGCGCCATTTATTAGTTACATCAATAGCAAACCACTGATGATCAATAATCTCGTTTCTGGTACTAATTAACACATTTGTAGTATTTTGTGTCTGTGGTTCATCAGTCCTGTTCATTTCTTTACCATCTGTGAATCTTTGTTGTCTTCCAAGAGAATGATGTAGTGGTCCCATACAGGGCCGGCCCAGGCTTTGTTGGTGCCCTATACTGATGTAAGTTACATCTGATATTTTCTTTACTGTTTACATTCACTTAAAACAACCGACTGTGCTTACAAGGATACTTGTCAAGACAGCCATTGGTGTTCACCTGCGGTCTGAGAAGGCTATCTGTTTGTGCACTTCAGGTGTGTGAGCGGTGCGCATAGAAACGCTTTATCACAGCGCGTGAGTACCGCACTGAGATGTATTGGGCTTAAATGGCTTAAAATCACTTTAATGTTTAAACTGACAAGACTTAAAACACGTGAGAATGAAACACTTTCTCGAGGAAGCAGCACTGGCCTGATTGTTAAGATAGTTTTGGGGGGCTAAGGTGATAGATAGGGGGGCTGAAACCCACCTAAAGAGGGTTTAGAACCACCCCTGATATAGCGTGCGTAATTATACTGAAACTTAAATATATAACCAGTTTACCTGATTCAATGTGATAGCAGAGCCTGTTTCTGAGATAACAACATGCCAATCCGTGGTTGGATTTCCGACACGGCTAATCGTAAATCATAGCGACTGATACTCAATCCAACTCTGCTCTAACTGTTGACAAGCAGTGGGAGTCAGATTGCCCCCTAATGGATGGCTAAAGATTTGCTAACTCATATTCATAAATTCTAAAGGGCAATGTCTCGGAATAACTGAAGCCCCCCACAGGTGAAAAAACCCTATGTCTACTTACCAGGATCAGGAAAAAACAGCCTCCATGAAATGCGTTCCACACATCTGAATATTTGGTTTGAACTGTTCGGAACAGTGTTGTAAATATAACTTAACCACTGATTATTTCTAGTCGTGTGGGAAGACCAAACATAGTAGTTTAGCTTTCACAACGAAACACAGCGTCAAACACGGTGGGCTAGAGTGAGCGGAGGCCTAGAGTGAGCAGAGGCGGGTGGGCTTGAGAACGGCGAGGCCGGCGGATTCGAAGAAGGAGCGTCCGGCGGGCTTGCGGCACCCACATGTGATGACCCCGGGCTGGACTCAGCTTCGTTCCACGGTGAAAGCCGATCGGTGATCCACTGTGCGAAGTTGATGTATTTCCTCAGCAACCAGAACGGATCAGCCTCAAGGGCATGAGAAGCGGATATCGATAGCGTCCTCTTGTGGAAGGCCAAACAAATAGTTTCGCTTTCACAACGAAACAAACAACACCTTCACGACATGGCGGCAGCAACAAAACTACAGCGAGAATAAAAGTTACGCCTTATTTCTTTGCGTGAACACTTGGGCGGCATTATGCAAATATTTCCACATAGTGACGTAGACATGTGGGGGCGTGTTTGAATGAGCCGTTTTAGGTAGGTGTGGTTGAATCTTAACCTTTAGACCGAGAGAAAAAAAAAAAAAAAAAAAAAGATATTTCAGAACAAGGAATTTCATTATTCGAGCTAAAATTACTGTCATATGCTCAACAATGTATAGATCTCACAATGGGTATTTAGAGTGAAAATAATAAAAACTAATGTTTGGGATTATTTAGGATGTGAAAACAAAACTAAACTATTGACAAGATCATTCAACGCCAACATCAATCCAGATCAATGATTCAGATTAAGTTCTGCCTGTAGGCTAACTGGGTGGCTGAAAAAGGAAGAGGTCATTGTCCAGAATTGTTGAAAGAGATCTAGATGCGAACTCAAGTGCGGTGTCTAAAAAAAAAAAAAAAAAACACACTAGATATATATACTAGTTTTTTACATTGCTTTGATTCTGAACTGTTGCACTGAAACTGTCTGTTCCAGTATTTTGCCTCATAATGAACTTTTCACTGTTTGATTTTTGAATAAACTAAATGTTTATATTTAACCACCATTCAAATGTATTCACACACCCCTGCAGTTATATTATAGGCCTATGTATGATTCATAGATGTACCTGCACCTAAATAATACCTGTAGGGTCCTGCTTAAAGGGATGTAGTAGTCAGCCTAAGATGCCTGTCAGTTAATACAAACAATTGTCCAACCGCATGGCGGTAGGTTGCTTTGTGAGAGTGGAAACTCTAGATGGAAATAAATGGATTATACTTACCTAAAGCGTGTTGACGGGATGGATACTGACTGGCACACACAGAGGCGTCATGCCATTCAAGTGAGGGGCACGTGTGTTGAGTAGACATTTTGAATTCAGTTCCAAAAGACCAAAAAATAGTCCGAATATAATATTTTTTGATATTTGATACAATCCAACGGGTGTGATTAGATAGTGCAGTGCGGCACCAGATTGCTGTCTAAATTCAAATCTGTGTCTGAATCTCTCATCAAGAACATCATCATATACAGTGATGCTGCCGGCCATTACATTGATTTGAGCTATTAAAGTGTTTTCAGATCCAAACCTCCACAGAATCAGATCATCATCCATCATTTCAGTGAAACCAGAGTTTAGAGTGACTGAATCTCCCTCCAGCACTGACACTGACTCCACTGCATCTGTATCAGCAAACACACCTGAAGAACAGAGACACAGATTTGATGATTTAATTAAGATTTTCACACAGAACAAACAAAACTGCCAGCCCGGTTCAAATCTTTAAAAGGCCCGTGATTTCTTAAGCCTACCACTCTGCGTACACGTGTAAAAAACAGCCACAGATATATACACAACAAATTACAGTAGCGCGTGCAGCATCTGTCATCAGTCCCTCTTCAGATTAATCAGTAATCATTTCATTGTCATTGTTTATAAGGTGGTAAAGTCATGCATTATTTGAAATAAAACAGATTCGCTGTTATTGCACCTGCCCTATGTTTTACAATAATCTGTCTTGAAATTATTGTGAAATTATATTTTGGAAATTCTCTGGCTGATTAAAAATTACTCTCTGTAAATACAATCTATTAAATTAAACTAAAGCAAGAAGTGATGTCTTAAAATGAAAATGATCATAACTTACCAACCAGACGACACAAGCAGAACAAAACAAACATGTGAACCATTTTCAGATAACAGCACTTCAAGTGTGTGAACAGGTATGTGTGACAGATTGTGAACTCACAGGACAGTGTTAAACTGCCACAGAGTGTTGCGTGTGATTCATCCACCAATAATATCTGAGCACCACCAACTCACTACACATTGTAAATGCATTGCCTGCGTTGGTTATAAATATTCAGTTCTATATTATTTTGCAACGATGATTTTAAAATATTTTATTGTTTACCTTTTATGATCCAGTTTAGAGGCGAGCACAGAGGGCTGTAGGGATGATTATTAGGTATGTACTGCTAAAAATAAGGTATGTGGTGGTGACTCAAGATTATCTTTCCTTTATTATGTCCTCTCGGATATAGATGTATATTAGATATATATATATAATAGATTAGATATAATATAATATATATATATTAAGAAAGAAAATAGAACTATGCTTTGAATGGGACAAATACCCCTTGTAGGCCTTATATGTGTCTAGGTGCTCAATATTTGCTTCGAAACCATGCTACTTTAGGTCACAAATAAGTTTCCACCCTTATAAGAGTTTGATATTTCAGGGCTGTAAGGGTCTGTACAAGTATGCGTAATATACTTGTTGTAAATGCACAAATTCTATATGACAAGGCATGAAATGCAAGGCAATAGCAACCATAAGAGTTGAGCTCATAGTGCTGATGGTGTAGCTGCTGTTCTTTAAAAATCAACCAGGTGGGCCATTAATCAGTCAATCAATAGCAAACCCTGATCGAGCCAGTAAACTCAGTTGGTCAGTTCGTCTCTCAGTATTACTTATTAGTTAGTAGCCTACTAAACAATGTCATAGATCTTACCATAGATAGCCTATTATTAGAGTGAAAATAATAAAACAAATTCTTTGGGATTATTTAGGATGATAGAAAACAAACTAAAATCTTGAAAGATCATTCAATGCCAACACGCAATCCAGTCATGATTCAGATTAATGTTCTCCTGTAGGCTATACTGTGGTAACTGGATGTAACATTATAACAAAAGAAGGTGGTCATTGTCCAGAATTCTGAAGATGCAACCTCAAGAGCTTTTGTGAATATAAAAAAAATATTAGTTGTATAATAATCACTGTGACACTGTTCACTGACTGTACATCTCTTTATTAATGGTACTTTTTGCAATTACAGGGAGGCCATACCTGTACGCGGTTAATTATTCTTGAGTGATTCGTTAGTAGTTTTTCTTTACAGAGGATGAAGAAGGGGAAAGGGACAGAGCACAGCAGTCTGAAGATCTGAAAAATATATGTGAGAATAGCTATTCAATTATTTCACATGATATAGCAAACATTTCTTGCTATTCTGAGCCTCTAACTGAGCTTTGTTGTTGCCATGCTTATTAATGATAATAGCACTTTTGTCTGTTATGGAATATTAAAATCAACTGTTTGGCTATTGTTAAGCTTATAATTTTACCTGGGATGTACAGAGGTCATACTTTATGGCTGCTTTGTCGTTAAGCATTAAGGTAGATAACCAGAGTTTATTACTACCAAGCCTTTAAAAAATAGTAGCAATTTATAGGTGAGTTTCAATTTGCCACTTTAATGCATGCAAAGCACTTAAAGGTTCTTAGCGGACTTGTCAGTGAGATATGTGTTGTATGAATTTGTCATGCCTCCTTTTGTCAAGGCACAATTACATGCCAATTTAGGGTGACAGCCGAAAAATGGTTTAAAGTTTCCACAGACCTATCCTCGTAAGAATTATTTGTTCTTATCTTCTTTGGACTTATATTGACTCTGTTGTCTAGTGGACTACAGGCGAGTTGTTGTCAGATTTAGGTGGGCGATGTGCAGCCCAAAGACCACCTCCCACCCCCTCCACAAAAAAAAAACGTGTCAAAGCATTATTGCCAAAATAAGTGATAGAATATTTAAAGACATATAAAACAACAAAAATAATAACATGTCAGAAAAAATTTAATAAAATAAATAAAAAATAATACATTTGTATTTTTATTTCCTTATATATGTATCATTGCATTTGTCCACACTTACTTTTTCATTATTTCTACTTGTTTATTTCCACATGTACTTATTTTTTTTATTTATGTCAACATTTATTTATTTCCACATTTATTTCTACATTTATATTGTTTTATTTACATATTTCTACATCTACACAGTAGAGATGCACAGATTAACTGTTAATATGCTGTTCAAAAACACGAACCAATGATTTTCTTTGACTTAGATATCTGCATGTGACCCTCACCCAAAGGTCATAAAACAAAATGCATTGATTTTGAATTTATATGAAGTGTACAAAACAGCAACTATTTGCTCAAAAGTTGGAGAATTCCTGTTTATTTGTGTGCGTCTTGCTCAAACAAGCTCAGATTTAGTCATTGACAGACCTGCTGCTACATGAGTTTCGTCAACAATAAACACAAGCTCTTATCAGTCACATCCGGTTCAGTTACATTAACTGTGATTAATACACTGTGATGGTTTCACACCCTTCCTGTGTCAAATGTGTTATCAGATCTGATCTATTGAAGTTGCGGTTTCTGTTCATGTTCAGCCAAATAACAAAAATCCCAACTGGACTTTTTATCCCGGACAAGAGTGTGTATGCTCACCCTATATACTGTACATACAGTTAAAATGATATTAAATAGCTTAAACCATGATTTTGGCCATATTGCTCACTTCTAAGCCATTCATTCATTGATTTGCACTACTCAAAGGCCTCAAAGCTTCTTCCTTGCTAAAACCAGAGCTCGGAGCTTGATTGCTCCATCCTCATTACCATATGGACAAAGAAATGTAGAAAAAAAAATGTCTTTGTAGATTAATTTTTGCATTTATTTTTGTTATTTTACATTTATTTATTTAGTATTCCTTATTACACATCAATTAGTGTTTTTTTTGTCTTTTTTTTCCAAAGCAGACATGGAGAGAAACAAATGTAGCTCTGTAGTAAGTCTATGAGCTGAGATACTTTACTGCTGTAGTATGTCTTTGTAGAAAACAAATTTTACTGACAATTTCACTGACTGGCTCATCACTTTCACCTCAGAGCCAGCTCCCATTCGTGACCTCACCCCTGAACATGTCCCTTCCCTGCACACTACACACTACCTCTTGGACCACCCATTCCCACCCAATGTCCTGTCCACCCCGTTGAGACCATCACTGCTGGCTCCATTACACTCTCAAGACTTACCTGTTTCGCTGACGCCTCACAGCTCCTTGGCTCCATCCCTGCCTATGACTTCTTCCAGTTCTTCAGCTCCGCCTCTTGACGCTGTGAAGTGGATCCCCTGGCTTTACCTCAGGCCTCCAGGCCCATTATTTCACCACAGACCTTTAGGCATCTGCTTTGGCTCAACTCTCCCTTAGCTTCATCATGGTCCGCCATCAATAAAGGAGTCATGAACTGCCTTTATTAATTATTTTGTACTGTTCTCTGAGGTCCAATTATAATGCTATCAAAATTTTTACATCAAAAACATCATAATTTAGAAATAATAACCTATTTTCTGTCCTGTTTTAACCCCCCTCATCAGAACGCTCTGTTTGAATAGGAGTAGTGGATTGTAATTCAGGGAAGTATAGTAAACGCCCACTGCTGTGATTGGCTAACAGTTGTGTTTGTTTGACAGCCTACAGTACTTCAGTACTTCATGGATGGACGCTGATGTGTTTTAGGTTAAAAATGCATAAATACTCAGTCATATCAAACGGTCTGTAATAACAGACAAAGCAATAGTAATGGCGTAATAAAAACAGTTACTCACACTTGTGTGGTGCGACATCAGGTCCAATTTAGTCAGCACAGCGTCGTCTTTTTGTTTCAGTCTTTCTGAAAATCCCACGTTGAATTGTGGCTTGTTGGTAAACGAATCCGCGGTAAAATGAAGTGAACAAAAGACCAAGTTCTTACTGACGCGATCATTAAACTATAAGTTCATCCACTCTTTCCTAATGTTGGGATCAGGAGGAAGGCAATGCAAAGACTGTTTTTACCACAGCTTGGCACTGTACAGCTTCTTGTTATCTTCGGAGCATCTTTATGGTTTGGTTTCTATGTAGACCTGTGATTGCCTCTCTCGTTATTTACACTACAAGTGTGAATCAGTGGGCGGGGCTAAACAGGCAGTGATGTAGAAGCAGGCGTTGATCATCTTCTGCGGAGGCGGTGCTTATCCACACTATTACATCATGGAGTCCTACATTCCACAAGCTGTCGTTTTAGCAGACTGGCTTCAATATAAGCTGTTTTTAGACTAACAAGAACGTTGTGAGTTCTGAAACTTACAGGAGTTTTACAGTGGGGGGGGGGGGGACCCCGTCTATGTCAAAAGATCAAGGGAATTTTGATTTGTCAGTTCATGACACTTGTAAGGCTCCACCAGGCTCCTTCGTCCCTTGGGCTCCACCCCTTTTGGCTTCATTGTTCTCTTCCTTCCCTCCAGTTCTGCGTCAGTCCTCATTCTCTCTGGTGTCACCCTGTTCTGTCAGACCCTTTTCTTCGCCTCTATCCCTGAAGCCGGCAGCATTGCCTAGGACTACCATGCATAAGATGCCACGCTGGGCCATTGCCAAAGCCCCCTCTCTCTACCTTTGTATAGTCTGATACGACACAATGTCAGGGATTATGTTATGTTTTATTCAATTTTAGTTGATGTTCCTATGTTTGCATTCAGTTTTCTATAGTCACTAAAGTCTGGAATAAACTACATGACATTTGCTCAGATTTTTGCCTCAGTCTACAGTCTGGAGAAGCTGCGCTGCCAGCCTGTAGATTTGATTTGACAGATTTCATAGAAAATTGGGTCATGTATGATGGTCACAGACTCCAATTTTTTAACTTCAGACTCCATCCAGTTGGGGTATCAGACATGTGTGATATTTTAAGCCGATTTTAGAACGCATATTGTTTTCATTTGTCAAGCGTTTTCTAGCAACAAGGCACACGTTTCTGTGTGAGTTTGATGTGATCAGAACAACATTAAAGTCTGATAGTGTATGATCCATAGTTGTTTAGTGCATGATTCCCAGTTTTTATTCTATGGGGAAAAACAGTGTAATTGACAAAGTATAAAATGAATGCCAATACAGATTCAAATGAAATATTGAAGAATATTCACCTGATGGCCACAACTGTACTGGAAACCTTCGATACAGTTCAGAGGAAAGCACTGGTAGGTGCACTCACATATTTTTATCTTAGCAGATTCAAACTATGGAAACTAAGAAATGTCACAATATTTATGGAGTTCTGTTCTGTTTTCAACTTTAACAGTTCTTGTAAGATCTGATGTCATTGACCAGAAGAACAACAGCAGCCGCAGCAGCCACGCCCATCAGAGCAGTGACGACCAATCGGATCACAGCTTCAACAGTATCACAACACTGGACACGGACTTCTGGGGTGTAAAAAAAGAGCAATGATAGTACTGTCATTTCTGGCTTTATTCTCTGTCACAATCGCAAAATTGTATTTAAAAAAACACTAATATTAACATGTTTTTCTGTGGTGTTTGTGATGGTCAGAGATCCGGTTTGATGATCCACCTTCAGTCTGTCTCTGAATCTCCCATCAGCATCATCATATATAGTAACACAGTCGGCCATTACATTGATTTTAACTATTAAAGTGTTTTTAGTTCCAAACCTCCACAGAATCAGATGATCATCACATTATTTCAGTAACATTAATGTTTAGAGTGACTGAATCTCCCTCCGTCACCGACACTGATGTCACTTCATCTGTATCACCAAACACACCTAACAAAACAGATTCACAAATTTAGGGTGTGTGCTGGGATCTCACAAAGAGCTTAAAAAATGTGGAGTCAGAACAGCGGCAGGAATTCTTCCGTTGCACACAAATGAAGATCAAAGGTCACACTATTTTTGGTGAATTTGGGCATTTTGGCCTAGTTTTTAATACAGTTCACCAAAAAATCACACTATTAACAGTAATCAATGTAAACAAGCAGTTTAAAACTATATTGTTATAACAAAATTAGGACTTTACAAAAACAATATTTTAAAATAAAAAAGCAAGAGCAAGAAATTATGTCTTAAAATGATTATGATTATAACTTACCAACCAGATGCCACAAGCAGAACAAAACAAACATATGAACCATTTTCAGATTACAGCACTTTAAATATGTGAACACTTCTGTGACAGACAGCTTGTGAACAGTGTTAAACTGCGATATAGTGTTGCTCGTGATTCCTCAACCAATAATATTTGACCACCACCCATCAATTGCACATGCTCTTCTTGCGTGCATTGGTTGTAATTCTCCCATCTTATTCTCACACTGTTCGTAGTAGCAGACCCGATGTTGCATATCACTATCACTATTTTATTTTATTTTTTTGCAGAATGCAGACACTGTTTGTCCAGCAAACAGATCAAACCACAACTCTGTAAAGATGTCAGTAAGAGTTTCACTTTGACTCACAAACTGAGCTGCACAAGCATCAGATGCATTCCAGTGAACAACATTCATGTTTGATCTGTGGTTCTTCTGTGCTTTGTTATATTATACATTTTTGTATAACTAAAGGTTCATTCAAATGCTCTGAATTTGCTTTGAAATGTGCTGCTCATTAATTTACCAACATTTTAAATCCACAGGCAGCTTTGTCACCCATGGAACACACTTGCCTTGCTTCCTTTCCTGTTGTTTAGCTCCTTCTTTCAAGAATGCCAGCAAAGGAGAATGGAGGAATCAAGCGAATCGATTTTTGTAAATCAGAATATCCTTGATCACTCAAGTGTCACTTCAGTAGTCCATTTGACATCATTTTAACGATGTCCTGACTACCTTTCTGGGTCTTTAACGTGTCTGTTGTGTTGTTGTCTATGCAGGGTCAGAAAGCTCTCGGATTTCTCAAAATCGTAATTTGTGTTCCGAAGATGAACGGAGGTCTTACGGGTTTGGAATGACATGAGGGTGAGTAATCAATGACAGAATTCTCATTTTTTGGGAACTATCCCTTTACCGATACTTGCCCGTTTTCCTCTACAATATAATTTTTTTTTTTAAACGTTTAAAAATTAATGTTTCTAATTAGTTAACTGAGATAGACGGTGGTTTGCATGTGTGTAGTTTACATCAGACCAAACAAATTCACCGTGCACCCCTCTCGAGCCTGCCCCTGCTCTTCATTCTGAAAATGCCTGAATATATTCATCAATATAATATACTAATATAAATTGGCTTTTATGTGGGTGAAGATGCATTTATACCTATGCATTAGACACACTCCAAAAACATTACATTGCATTCAAGGTGCACATTTTCAGTTCATGCATTTCCTACATGAATGCATTCATTCATATGTTAGATTAACTTTTATGTAGACGATCTGAAGCCTTTTGCTAGCGGATCATCACTGAAACTTGCCTGTGGTGTGAGCACGCCAGAGATTAATATATAATGAACACTATATAAAGTATGTACTGTAAATGCACCATGCAGCTTCAGTAAGAAAGACAAAGCATGTTCACAACAGATGTGGAAACAAGCCTGAATGTGTCAAACACACCCAAACATGTAGTGAAACCACATTCTGTTTAAACAGACCAATAGAAAACCACAGCTCATGCTTTTGTTTTTGTTTTTCTAGCACATAGAATGAACATGATTCAGTGAATGCAATAGCTGTGTTGAAGTGAAACTTCTGTGGTCTCTTTTATTTTCAATAAATGTTTGATATGAAGAGTAAAAAAACCTGTGTGTATTATTGGATGCCAGAAGCATGTGTCAGTTGTTTGTTGGTAAAGAGTGTCTTTTATTTCCTCTCCTGTTGATACAAACCTCACAATCTGACTTCTTTTTCATGAAAACAGCTTTACAGACTCTATTTCACACAGGCTGAGCATTATGAATGAAGTTATGTATTTATCTCATGACACTAATACTTCCTGTTCTGGCGTGTGTGTATATACACATATAGAGACGCTGCCTCAAAAAGAAGACTTCATTAGAAATAATAAAAGAAAAGATGCTGCAGTGCAAACTTACAATCATTTTAATTTCACCTGTGTCATATAATATTGTCTGTCACTTTATAGCAAATCATAATAAATGCTATATATTGTGATGACAGCTGTGTGGTCACTGATGGGGAGGATCCACACGCACGCTGGATTAATAACACACTTCAGAGATTTTCATTATAATATTATAATGTTGCAGTGCTCAATGACAATGGTTTATGCTGTACTTCTGGTCAGCTTGTGTTTTGGCAAAGGTTGGTAAGTTACGAATGAATTTATAGCAATGTTTTTACTGATTTAGTTCATGCTTTGTTTTTTATATTGAGTAATATGCTGGATTTGCATTAGTTATTTCCAGATAAAAGAGTCACTCTACTGAAGCTGTTGGACTGAAACTATTGCACTTAGATTGCCTCGTCTACTAGTTTTTTTGATTCTACTTTAGTTTAATGCTGTAGATGTGTTTATGTTCAACCACCATTAAAATCTCATTCTAAATTCTGATTCTGTTGATGTATGATTCGTAGATGCATATCAGCTCGGTAGGTAAATATTCAGTGTTCAGTTCAATTCTATTGTGATTTATTGGTGTAACAAATATTACATGTGTATTTACATTGCTGCATACAATTATAGCAGTATAACATAAATTAATAAAAACTGAAAACAGTGTAATTGACAAAGAAATGTACAATGCATAGTATTAAAGAATAAAATGAAACATTAAAGAATATTATCGTTTTGGCCAACAGATGGCCCTTAATAAACCCGATTGTGGTATGACCTTTTCCATTCAAGTTCAACGAGACGTTGCAAAGCATTCGTTTGACCCCTCACTTTTGTTTAGGGGGGGGGGGTGTTTGTGTTTTTTTTTTGGTTGTGGGTGTGTTGTGTGCGAACAGTACACCCATAGGGCTTCACTGACGGGATTACACGCCAATATGGGGAAGATTTTCGCCTATATGTGACCCGGGACACCCGTCTTAAGTCGCGGGGGGAGAGGTGGAGCAGAAGCCACAGAACAGTAGAGGGGTCAAAATGAATGGATTTTTCGTTGCAGCCAATCAGTAGGATTAGTAAGAGCATAGGGCCATAGATATTTGTAAAGGGTCCTAGTTTCCTATGGAATATATCAAACGTCAGTTTGGATTGGTAATATGCATTAAGAACTTCATTTGGAAACTTTAAAGGTGATTTTCTCAATTTTTTTTATTTTTTTTGCTCCCTCAGATTCCAGATTTTCAAATAGTCGTATTTTGGCAGCAAATTAGGGGTCCTGTCCTAAAACCATACTCATGGCCGCTTATGATGTATAAATCTCGCTTTTCTTTTTAAATTGACCCTTATACTGATTTTGTGTCCAGTCACTATCTGTTCTATTTTCCTTTAACCTCTATCAGATTTCACGTCATTGACCAGAAAGAACAGCGCCGCAGTACCACCTCCATCATGAGCCATGAACGACCAATCGGATCACGCTTCATGGATGTGGCACTTCTGCTGAATAACTATAACCTTCCTGAGATTCGCACCTCAGAGGTAACAAAAAAAAGTTGAGTTCAACTTTGTCCTTTTCCCGAGAAATAAAGCAGTTCCTGCTGACGAAAACATGTGATATTTTACTGACATATACGTTTTGATTTACTAAAAGCATGATAATGTAACCAATTAAAGGTGGGGTAAGCGATTTTTCAAAACGCTTTAGAAAACTGATTCGGGCCGACTGGCAAAACAAACTTGTAGCCAATCAGCAAAAAGGGGCGTGTTTACTCGTGATGTGGAGGAGAGAGCTTTCAGTGCACATGACGGACATTAGCGAGCCGAGCAACAGAAAAACAAGAGGAAAAGGTCTCGGAAGCCAAGCGGCTTAAGCAGTAGGACCCTTGTAATATCGGATCAGCTTTCCAGCGCTGAAGAGAACTCAAAGAGCGGAAGGACTGCGATCGGATGCAGAGGTTGCTTTGTTTCTTCTCCATAGTTGAGTAAACACCGTGTCTGCGCCGCAACAGCTAAAGTCTGTCTAGTACACTGGACGTGACAAAGCGACCGTTGAAAATCATTTGAAATTTGTGTCAATTCGTCATAAATAGAATGCGCCGCATCCAGTGTAAACCATAAATATGTATATATATATATGGTGTAGACAGCATCACTGATTAAAATGAGTTCTATAGTATTTTGTCGCGCGCCACTCGCGTCCGGTGTAGACACAGTGTAACATTGGTTTGCTTTGTTTCACAGCCGACTAATCGCTTTTTTTTTTTTTTTGTTTTTTTTGGTTTTTTTTTTTTTTTGGGGGTTGCCTGGGGCTGTGTGGGGCGCAGCTATACAAAATTGGCGAGAGCCTTTTGGGGTAGGGGCATGTTTGTTTTGGTGATTTCAAATGTCAACATTGGCTACCAGAAATCACTTACCCCACCTTTAATTTTTTATGTTTTGTATTTTCTTTTGTCTTTGGGCATGTTGAAACGTGCAGAACGATTTTGAGTAAATCCATTGTGAGAATTTATCCATAGGCCTACCTAAGAAATTACAAATAAAGTCGCTTTGCTCGTTTTTCATGTAAGAGGAGCCCATTTTAACTACAAAAAAAAAGGAAGCTTTTATGTTTATTATTGGCCCTTTGACGCTTATCAGGTGTGCAGAAAAATGGCATTCAAAGTTTAAAAAATACTAATTTGACAAAATGTGCAGTTACTGCACTTTTCTTTTGGGTGGCAGCAGGCTACTACTGAAAAATATATTGTTTGTTAGCAGTGTTGTTAGCAGTTAATTACCCCCCAGAATGAAAATAAGTATATCACAACCAAACATCTGCATGATATCATACATTTGACAAAACTGAATAATACATTGCATTTATACTTAAAATGACTCTCGGACATTGACAGACAAAAACAAGTTATGATCTTACGAATAGCCGTATCTTCTTAAAGAATTGCCTGACTTGTCTTCTTCTTCTTTTCAATTTTAACCTTTTTTTTTACAAATGTAACTGTAAGCTCTTTATATTTAGAGTGTATCAATGTATACCAAAACTCAACTACTTGATTGCTTCATCGTCTCAAAATATAAACAATATTATCTTCTGGCTCAAACCTGAAAAATATGACTGAGGCATGAAGACATTAAGATAATATCAACAATAATATTGTGATTTTCTGTTAAGCTGCTTTGAAGCAATGTGTATTGTTAAAAAAATTTTTTTTAAAAACTGTATAATTAAATCTGACTTGACTCAAATTTGCATATTTCATCTCACAACACTGTTTTATCTGAGTGAAATGTTTATCTATTAGATTCAGTATTTCACATTTAAGTCTGTTTAGTTAAAGCTAAATTCAGTCTGAAAGTTTCATATTAGCAGAAATGGAAAAAAAGTCTTTCAACCACACGCTAATGACGCCTTAGCAGTGTCTGTGTCAAATGTCAACCACAAACATCTAGCAAGAAGTTCACATGGAACCTATTTGTCCACCAGCAGATCTGCACAGATGTAAATAAATTAGCCTCTATTTATGGAATGAGGATGCAAAATGTTTCTTGTTGTTTTGGGGATTTGTTTAAAAGCAAAACATTCTTTAAGAGGCTATAAGAGTCCAGCATGAAAATGTTGCAGTGGTCCACAAGATTTAAATAATGTGTTAAAAGTCCTTATATTACATGGCACATTCTTTAAGAGAGAATTTCATTAGTCCACCACTGAATATCGCACTTCAACAATCCCAAAGCTCAATAAACACGTTTTAAACAGCTCAGATGGAACTACTGACTCTGAGGTTGTCGCAGGAACCAAAGCGGGTCTGGTACATGTTTGATCATCTTCTCTTGGCGATAGGTGCATATTCCACATGATCCTCCTCTTTAACATCCTGTAAAAAACACAATATAGCAATTTCAATTAAATAATGAAGAATTCATTCAATCTTATGTACAGTATGTCCGTGACATAATTTTTGTTTGTTACTAAAAGCATTGTAAGAGTCACAAAAGCATGTACAGTATGTGAAACTCTGAAGATTTGGACTTTTGATGTCATAGGAAATACTTCATGAGTGAGCACTGGAAATATGAACTAATGCAGATCTGTTCCGCTTTAGGTACACGGTAGAAGGGTTGTGAGTATTATGACATATGAGTCACTGTTTCACTCGCTGAATACTGATCTTGTGACTTTTAAACATGTTTAATATGGTGCTGTTTCGCGCTTTTGTTTCTGTCACACAAAAGCGCACACACTGTTGAAATGATACACAGATACCCAACATAAATTAGTAATGAGCTATCTTACCAGTTTCTGTGGTTTTCTTTTGTAGAACGTAGGCTCAATGTAAGTGATCTCGTCTTCATTAGTCTCAACTGTTTCAACAACAACAATAATAATAATTGATTAAAACAACATAGCATTTCTGTGTTTTTCAGTGTGTTTTAATGAAGCATCTGTAAGAAGAGGATTAAATAGTGCTGCCTCGTTTGTCACTATCGATATCTATATCTTATACATAATCACATTGCTGTTGAAAGATTTAAACGAATTTTGGCCTCATTGATCTGAGTTATAGGCGCTCGCAGTTTTTGGTGAAAAAGGTTATTTTTGGATAATTTTGGCAATGTTCACTTAAAACCTGAGGTCCATAAGCTCAGCTCAATTAGGCCTATGATCAATCATTTCCAAAAAGAAACATAAAACCTGTGATAATTGAAAACAAAAAACAAAAAAACAAAGTTGATAAAAAGATTGATCAATATTGGTCATACCTAGCAAACTAGAAATTTGACAAAGCTTTTTTTTGTATCGGTCATTTTTTTTTGACTGGGGAAGTAGAAAAAGTTGGGAAAAAATATCCCAAACTTGTCCAATGTTTGGGAAAGTTGTTATATCCTGTGTGAGCAAAGTCAGTATGTTTTAGTCCAATGTGAGAACTTGAATTAGCATTTTCATGAAAAAGAAATCCTCTCTGGGTCAAAATAGCCGCAACACAACTTGAGGGTTAAAAGGAACTACACTATTAAAGGATATTATTATTTGTTATAACACTTATTAATTTTACAAATTTATTAGCCATTAATAGATTTAACACTTGCCTTCTTTATCAGTTTTTCTACATTTCCTGCAAATACAAGAGATCCCGACTGCAGCAACAATCAGCAGCGATCCAGCAGCAACAGCAGCAGCAGCAGCAGAGATCGGCACGGTTTTAGATGCTGAGTCTTTAACAATACAGAGAGACAGTCATCAGTGTGTTCGACTGATAAGTGAACATCAGAGTTAGTAGTATTTTGCTGCCTTAGTTTTTAGTTTATTCCAATGTCTACTGTGGCTTACAGTAAAATTATATTGAATGTGTTTTCATTTCAAGCTGAAAGGCAGCAAAGGGTGGTGATGTTCTATAGCTAGGCTTATAAATATGCACATATGTATATAATTAATCCAAACGATAGAGATGTTTGTTGAATTTTAAAAAAAGAAAGAAAGAAAAAGAAGGAGCATAGCTCAAGAATTGTCAAGAAATGTTGAACATGAAACCAGCTCGAGTCATTATAATCAACTAAAATCATAAACATACACATAGTAAATAAACACATCAGTGCTGCTGCACCTGAACATGGTTGACAGAGTTGACTGATGTTGAGATGTGTGGTCTGGTTGCTGATGGGATTGTTGAGCACACAGCTGTAGGTGTTGTTATCCTGATATTCCACCTCCAGAGGTAGAGAGAGACTGATGCTGAGATCAGACACACTGATGCTGGACAATAAACTGTTTCCTTTGTACCAGGAGAGACTCACATCACTCACATTCAACACTGAACACAACAATGAACAATTCTGCTGCGATGATGATGAAGATGAAGCACAATCTCTGCTGATGACAGGAACAGGCAGACGAGCTGAGAAATATTAGAAACATCGGAGTAAATCATGCTGTTTCTTGTTTGATGGATCAGTGTGTCATTCAGTGAGTGTTTGTGATTGCATTTTTTTGTTTATTTCATACCCTGTCCCTGAGAACACCTCGGAATAATTAATAATAAAAAAACTGTGTAATAGGTTTAAAATTAAAGTCAAAAATGAATGAGTATCTCAGATGTTATCATGTTTAAGACTGAAAATGCTGTACATACTTTAAAGCTATAACAAATAAAATAAACTGATATTTAACTCACCATAGACAGTGAGACTGAAATTCTTGATCACACTGTTGCTCTGTAGTTGATAGAGTCCAGTGTGTTCAGTTCTGGTGTTCTTGATGATCAGAGACCCAGTCTGATCCAGCTGCAGTCTGTCTCTGAATCTCTCATCAGCACCATCACCAGATACGTGATGCGCACGGCCATTATCATTGATTTACAGCTATTAAGGTGTTTTTCCGATCCAAACCTCCACATAATCAGATCATCATCCATTATTTCGTAACACCAGGTTTTAGCATCACTGATCTCCTGCCAATCACTGACACGGACTCCCTGCTCTTCACCAAACCACCTGGACAAAAGAAGTGTCAGAGATTTAAACGGTAACATTTTGTGGCGGTTAGTAGTTTGTATTTTTAAAAACACGTTTCCTTTGCCATATCGATCTGTTCCACACCAAATATCAATAATCAACTAAAACATTTATGGGCTAATAAATAACTAAATACTTTGAATGTCAAACTAATCATTACGTTTACGATTTAATGAAGATATTCAATGAATTACTGAGTTAACTCCGCTAATATCCCCTGTTCGATTTCAGAATATATTTTTTAATGGATAGCAAATGCAAATCTATCTTATTATAATATAAAGAAAGCGTTGAACTACATCAAGCAAAACCTAATTAAAAAGCTAAACATGCATTTCCAACTTACCTTCCAGTTGCAACCAGCACAAGCAGAACAAAAGGACAACATGAACCATTTTCTTTGAGCATGCCAACATTATATGAAATCCTAGCATCAGACCCCCCCCACCCCGCCTGTTTAGACAGAAGTGTGATATAAGTGTGTGTGTGTGTGACCTCCCCCTACAGTGAGATGAGGTCGCCACCCTTCACTGACACACACAGGGTTTTCACTAGACAGCTAATATAGCATTTATTAAGACTCAGTGGCATAACACATTCTCCAACCCAGGCAGATGGTATATAATTATTGCAGTTTGTTATTTCAGCCTGTCATTATTCTTTGAGCCAGTGTCTCTCTGCGTGTATACCTATATATTACAGACCAGAACAAGAAGAATTAGTGTCATGGAATAAATGTATAACTTCACTTATAATGCTCAAGCTGTGTGGAATATGTTAGTGTCCATGGGGGATACGTAAGAATAATATTGTGTACCTTTGACTCTTTTTGGACTATTTCTCAAACATCAGTAAAGCTGTTTTGTTTTGTTTTTTTGTAAAAAGGAAGTCAGAATGTGAGGTTCATATTTAAAAGAAAGGAAATGAAGACACTTTTTACCCACAAACTACTGACACACGCATAAACTCGCATCCAATAGTACGCACAGGTTTTCCAGCCATCTGGTCAAACTACATTTCTCTGTAAATAAATGTGACCACAGAATGTTTCACTTTGACAAACAGAGCTGCTGTGGCATTAGGTGATTCGCGTTCATTCTCTTCGCCAGAAAAAAAAACCTTTTTTTGTGTAGAAAAAACTTTTTTTTTTTTTTTTCTTGGCCTGTTTCATTTGAGTGTGTGAAAAAATATTGTCTGTGTTCGAATGCAACCACAGTGGTGGGCTGAAAATGTTTCTTATTTTGTCATTCTTATGTTTTCAGGATTGAACACATTCGGGCCTATTTACAAATCAGTTGTGAACATGTTTTAATTTTCCTGACCTGCACTGATTTGCGCATATACACCTACTAACAATTTATATTCTTTAAATGTGATTTTGACTGTGTTAAAAGTTGCTTCGGAGAAAAAAAAAAAAAAAAGTAAAAAAATAAAAAAAAAAAAAAAAAAAAAAAAAAAAGATAAAAAACAAAAAAAAAAAAAAAAAAAAAAAAAAAACAAAGAAAAAAAAAAAAAAAAAAAAAAAAAAAAAAAAAAAAAGAAAAAAAAAAAAAAAAAAAAAAAAAAAAAAAACAAAAAAAACAAATTATGCACGTGCTTAATGCTCACCCCATCACAGGATAAAGTGAGCTACTCCATGTTGCTCTTGATTCATCATTACACTAGTTTTCTTTCGGCGAGCTTCCCGTAATCAGACCCTCTTCCGTTGTTATGTTTTAAATCTCCTTTACTATTTCTGGCAGCATGCACAAAGGACAGTTTGAACGAAACGAAACGAAACAAAACGAAACGTAACTTTGCATTGATCACGTGATTTTTGGAGAAACGATGCAATGCGAAACTTAAATTGCGCTGCATACTCAATATGCGCACTTTTGGCTTTGTTTCATACGTAACATCACTAAAAAATGGTCTTCACTGGTTTAGGCTGGTCTCCCTGATTAACTAGATGCACTCCTTTAAAGCAGAAAACAGACCCCTTTGCTGCACACGAGCTAAATCCAGCAAACAAGCTGAGGCTGGTTTAAGATGTTTTTCAGCAGGGCTAACAAGTCCAAAATAGTCACTTAGAATTAGGACAAAATTGCATTGTGGATATCATACTTCATGTTTTGTTGTAATTGTTATGAGTTGACATTATACAAGGCTTTGCCCCGCCTTCGGGAATAAAAGCACACACACACACCTAGGTTATATCACAATCATGTAAAGGAACATCGCAACCAATACGTAATACATGTCCTTTATTGTTTCTTCTCCTTTTTCTTTACGTGTTTTTTTCTGTCTTTACACTTAATTACAAAAACAAGTTAAAAGCAACTAGCCTACTTTCTAATCGTTGAAAAGAAGGACATCACGGTTAGAAAAGTAGAAATGCTGTCTTAATTCAATTTATTTGATTGACTTGGTGCAGAAACATCTATGGAAGTCTTGGTCTTGCTCACTCTGTTTGTTCTTGTCGCTGAAGGTAAGTTTAGTCTAGTCTATACTTGAATTTTCAACCTTTTCTGTTTTGCACGATCGGTTTCATTTCTCATCAACTCGGTCTTTCTCTTAACCCTTTGTCTTCTGTTTTTCTCGTCGCTGTTTTGAATAATTTCGTGTAGTTTAGGCAAATGAAGTAACATGATTTTCAGTCTTGAAAAAAAAAAAGATGACTAACTGGTTCTCATGGCTTTGGTTCTATTTAACGTATAAATATTTCTTTATGTTTTAGTCATTCACTTAAAAAAATTACAAAATGTAGCTGATGGTGCATTATAATTTTGCATTTGACATAGGCCTATCTGTGTCATATCAAATAAAATTGAGAATGTTTTAAAATAAACAGTAGTTTATTTATTTATTTTTATGTGCATTAAGAGATCATGCAATGCATTTTAGTCCATCAAGGTTTAAGTGTCTGAGGCTGTAAAAAAAATATTTTCCACCTGAAATCTGAAATCTTCTATCTGTGATGTTTAGTTTAGTTTCTGTTTCCATTGCCATGGAGTTTCCATTCTTCCTCGTATGTTCGTTATTCCTTTGTTCCAGTGTCTCTGTATGTTTTCTGTTCACGTCCTCTGACTGGGAATAATTTGTTTCTACAAGTGTGTTTCAATAAGAGTGTTCGACTTGAAACAGCGCTGCGCAGGCCGATCGTTGTATGACATCAAATTACCATGAGAGCTCTGGGCCCTATCATACACCCTCGAAAGCGTGCTAGGTCTTTGCCGACGCAGTTCTCATTTTCCCGTCCTGCGCCGCATTGTTTAAATAGCAAATGCATTTGCACCCATTTGTGCGCCCATGGTCGTGCTGGTCTAAAAAAGAGGTGTGTTCAGGCGCATTGTTGGCGCGTTGTTATTTTGAGGCAACTGAGAATAGACTGCGCATTAGACCAACTGAAACCTGGTCTAAAGTCTGGCGCAAAATTTTTTATTTGTTATTTAAAGAGCGCAATAGTAATATGTGGCTATAGGCGGGTGCACAACACGTCTACACTTTGCTTATTACACACACAGGGACGCGCAGCAGCACACAAACATTTTTAAAAATGAAAAATTACATTCTGCCATGTAAATAGCGAACCCGCCATGGCGCGAGCGCAACTGGCATTTAAAGGGGATGGGAGATGAGACTCTGATTGGTTTATTGCATGTTACGCCCAAAAAACACCATGCGCCTGGGCGCGCCGACCGTTTTACCATCGTTAAACTAGCAAAAGTTGATTCGGACATGCCCTGAGTGCACCAGCACCGTGCGCTTTAGACCATGCGCTTAGATCGTTAAAATAGGGCCAGACGGCTCCTACACCGATCGGTCTGCACAGCTCTGCCTTCGCGAACACAGTTATCACGTGTGGCAGTTGCGAGCTCTGAAGGTGCGTTCACGCCATATCATAATTACCGTGATTACGAGATACCAACTTGTAGAAAGCGTTCACGTCCTTGTAGAACTCGTAATGAATTGTGAACTGGGAGTTTTCTGAGAGCTACAACTTCTACCACCTGACCACCTTAGATTCTTTTGGCACTATGTTTAGGCATTGATACCCTTAGTCCGAGTCCAAGAGTGTGAACAGCTACAAGTAGAACATCATGTATTATCATCTCGAAATTACAGTAATTACATGGCGTTAATGCAACATCAGAAAAGTCCCATTTTTCAAGCTGGAATTACGAGCTCTGTGAGGACATGAACACTTTTTACATGTTGAAATATCAAAATTAAATAATTTCAACATGGCGTGAATGCATCTTTAGCTTCGCTTCTCCTCATTTTGCCTACCTGCCATGACACTTTCTACCAGATTTCCTATAATATAACAAATTGCCATGGTGTTGAATTCCTTTTAAAATGCACACACTCACTTAAGTAATTATTGTTTGTTTTTGTCTCCAGGTGTGGTTGAATCGAACTTGGTGTCAGTGATGGAGGGAGTTTCTGTCACTCTAAAAAGTGATGTTATCAAGCAAGGACGTGACAAGATGCTGTGGTATTTTAACGACACTCTCATTGCCCTGATCAATGGAGATCCTACTAAGAGTTGTCTGTACGATGGTGAAGGCGGGGTATTCAGAGACCTACTGAAAGTGGACTTTGAGACCGGATCTCTGACCATCACAAACATCAGACCTGAACACACTGGACGCTTTGAAGCAAATTTCATCAAAAGCAAGAGCTCAGGAACCAGCCAAAGCTTGAACCGAAACGGCAAGTGTGACAGCACAAAAGTCATCAAAAAAATGATCAACATCGGCGACACAGTAAAGACATTCAGTGTGTCCATCAGTGGTGAGTCATATAGTGTTGATTCAGTCATTAGTGACGAGTCATTCAATCATATGCCCTGCTGCAATTTACAAACAGTTACTATTGAACTCATTAATTGATTGAATGTGGACTATCTGAACACAATCAAACCGGTTCAATCTCTTTTCTTGAATATATAAAAACAACTTTTAAAATACATTTAGAGTATTTTTCAGTAGACAACTTTTGTGAATAATTCAAAATTGTAATGATATTTAAACTATTATAATTGCTCCTTTAAGACCCTTTATCAAATATATTATTATAATTGATCACTTTGACTGTTAATATGTTGTTGTTGTTGTTTTTTTCCACAATGCAACCAATATTAGTAACAAAACACTGCACGGTTTTAAAAGATTTTCCCCCAGCTATAAATAAATAGAAATGTTTTTAGAAAAATTCATGAATTAAAAAACAATGCTAAATGCAAATAATATTTTTTCATTATTATTTCCTTGTGTTTTCCTGCCTCTCTGTCTGGTCCTGACAAACCCAATGAAGAATCAGACAATGTGGAGAAGAAACAAGAGCGAGAAAGGGGTATGTTTTCTCCTCGCTTTCTTTTTTTATTTATTTACAATAGATTACACCACACATATTCGTTTATTTATAAAGACACATTGTTCTAAAAGGTGACAGCTTCCATATATTCCCCTTCTGACAGTCATGTTCAGGTGTGCCAGTTTTGATTTTAGTGTTAGTATTATTACTATATTTATGTATATTTATGTTTTATTTATTTGTAACTGAGACTATATGTAAAATGAATCAATCAAATTAATTAGCAATATACCCACATTTCATACAATAATCCTTATATATTAACAGAGGAATTAATCTTTCACATCTCTAACATGGATCTCTAAAAGAGTGGATAAAAAGAATATATCAAATGAGAAACAGTCGGATGCACTCACACTAATAACTGTCTGTCTTCATCTGTTCTAGATTCATGTCTGTCTTCAGGTCTTATAGCGGGAACATGTGCTGGTGTTGGTGTTCTGCTGCTGGTTGCAGCTGTTCTTGGTGTGATTTACTATCGTCACAGGAGCTCTAAAATGGGCAAGTATCACCTACAGCTACTATAGTGAGAGGAAAACAATCTTTTTAAAGCAAAATTAGTGTTTAATTGTCTGTGTGATTTTTTTTAACAGAAGACAATGAGAAAAACAAGTTTGAGCAGCTGTTGAATGTTCCAGTATGAGGTAAGATACTGTATTACTGTAGCATGTCTAAAATATACAGTATGGTGCTGTGATGAGTCAGTAGCTTGATGATCCATCTGCAATTTATTAGACAAAAAGCAGTACAAGGCAGAACAGTAAACAGTAGTAGTAGATAACCAACAGTAGACGCAATCCAGAGAACAGAAGAGAATTGCGGGCCCAGGCGCGACCGAGCAAACACAGATAAGATAAACAGGACCGCTAAAGGCGCGTCAGGGCTGAGCCGGGACCAGCACGATCAGAGAAACGAGATAAACCGTCCAGTGTGAGATCAACAAACACAAATAGGCCAGGCAGGAATAACAGCAAAACACTCGAAATTTAAAATAACGATCACCAGCGTACTGGCAAATAAAGGTTCGCACTGCAAGGAGCCCAGATAAGACGAATGCCTTAAATAGGTGTGTGAATAATTGAATGACAGGCTGCAGGACAGATGATCAGTTCCAGGATGATGAAGGCTGATGGGAATTGAGTGCCGAATGAGGTGGTTGAAGCTCCCTCTGCGTGGTGCCGATGCAGACGTAGTGGGGAGCCTCATTTATAACAGCGTGCCTAATGGCCATCTTAAAATCTCACCAATTATACAATTGTATAAATATCCCTTTACCTCAGTGCTGCCAGTAGCGAGCACAAATAATTTCCAAAAATAATTGTTTAGCCATTAACATAATCTTCCGTGAAGATATTACTATATGGAACAAAGATTGTGACAACAGATGAGTATAATGACACACAGAGATCATGATCTAGCTCATCATCAGTCAGCCTGGGATTACATAAGAGACAGAAAAAATTTGGTGACACAGATCGGCTATTGACCCCACTACGTGGAAATAGACACGTTGGATACATATCAGAATTCTCTGGACATCTGACCGCAGTGCTAAACACGTAAATGCTGGCTACAGATGAAATCCAAACCATCACAAGGCGACGGAGAACACATTAACTTCGTAATGTCAGATTAGAAGCCGACATGTTAGCGAGTGTTGAGTCACACAAAACTACTCTATATAATAGACAAAAACGTGTTTTTATAGTATAGGTAAGAAATTAGGAAAATGGCATATGGCTCAAAAGATTGCGATCTGTGCATTAGCCTTGTTTTACAGTGCAACATGTAAATTCTGCTAAATCAACTAGCCTAACCACATATCCTAATGAGCCTGGATGAATATTTCATGAGAAGAATATTAATAGGAAAGTACTGTTAAATGGTTCGCAGTGACGATTTTATGTTACTGCGAAACACGTGTTCATTAATTCTCTTTACATTCTGTGATTAAGTTGGGTTATTACAGAAGGACACAGGCAAGTAACCGGAGCAGTGATATCAACAAGATCGGTAACAAAAAAAGAAATTCTAAGCTAGATAGGATACCTTAGATGTTTGAAATGGAGGGGCTGCACGAAATGACCATTGTCTTTGTTGATCGCCGCAGGAGTTGATCTGCATCAATGCAACATTTTGAGTTTAATATGATAATGACACAGTGAGTTATTGTTACCTCGATCGCTGATGATGAAGTGAATGATCACTATTTAAGGTTTGAAACTTAATATACGAAATATACTACTTCAGATATAAAAAAAGAAAAACAATACATCAATCAGTAATTCCAAAAAATACAGTATACTACACTGATTACTAATGTATACATGAAAAAATTGGCAATTTTATTCAACTTTGTGAACATAAAGAGTTATATGATTTATTTACTAACTATTTTTTTTTTTTTCCAATTTTTTATTTTTTATCTTTTTTTTTTGTTATTGTCTAGTATTTCACTTTTATTTTTTTTCTTTTTTACTGCAAAAAAGTTTCAATTTTTTTTTATCCAATAAAATATTTAGCAAGCGTAATGATTCACATTAGCCCCCCTAAAGGACTAGTTATTTGTTTTTCATTGGCTCAAGTTAAAAAATATAGTTGTGAATCATTACCCTAATTTTTTTTTTATTGGATGAATGGAACTTTTTTTTCACTGTGATATAGTATAGTAAATATAGAAAATAACTATGTTGGTAAATAATTCAGCAGCAAAAGAAAATATCTCAAGTGCATGATAATTAAATAAAATCTAAACCTTTAGTGTTCGAAAAGTTGAAGAAAAGTGGACATAATTGTAGCCAAATCAGGTAAAATGTTAATTTAAAAAACACATTACAAATGATTAAATTCTGATAAAATATCTATTTTTAATCAAAAATATACTATAAAATTAAAAGATAAGGCCAAGAAATTAAATCTAAGAGTATAGTTATATGTGTAGATTATAAGATTTATCTCTAGTTGATAGAATGCTCCACGCCACATGCCCTTCAGTGCTGATGTTTGTAAGGGTCAAAGATCCAGTTTGATTGTCCAGCTTCTGTCTTTCTTATATAATAAGATATATTAAAAAAAATAGATTTTGATGTATTATCTTTTAATTGAAACTCTCCCATGACATGTGATTCATCTTAATTTGTCCACACACATTTATTACAAATCTTATGTTCACATTTCTTACAACACTATAGAGGGTTTTCATGGCTTCTCTTTCAGTCTTTCAGTCAGTAAGAGGTAGTGATTTCTTGAGTCAGTTGTTGCTTTTGACACTTGTGTGGCACTGTAACCTGTTTCATCAAACCCTGTCAGTGAAGATCATCCACATGGGCCTTTGGTGGTTGGACTCAGATGATTGTTGCTTGCAACAGACCGTTCTTCATTTTATACTAGCACTTTATATATTCCAGGCACAGAAGAATAGTGTTTGTGGAGCAGGTTTATCTGCTGTTGTCTCTTGAAGGTTGAGATGGTCTCAGAAGATCAGATGGACGTTGAATGTTTGAATGTTTCTGGAATGAAGCTTCTGAAAGAAACGCATTGTGATGGAACCACTAGGTGGCGGTATTCACTGTAGTGACTATTGACATGGAAAGGTTTTTCTTTCTACTTGTATTTACAGTCTGCTTGTAGCATTCTTGATCATCAGCAAATGCTTTGTGATTATTAGTATAATGCAAAAAAATCTGTTTAAATGTGACTTTAAATGTTGTAAAAAATCCTGTTGAAATGATTTGTCTGTTATATATCTGAACTAAAACTTTTAAACTTTTGCGGCACTTCTACTGTTACAGAGCACAGCAGACGCTTCTGGAGGTTTAGCTATTCTGTACAATAATTTTAAAATAAACGGTTTAAATGTTGTAAAAATTAAAAGTTAGTGTAGCCCAAATAAGGGCTTTATAAATCTCCCTTCTGATCATAATACAATTTCATTTTTCTCATGTAGATGAATAAATGTCTATCATGGTACATTATTTAGTTTGCTGTTAAATGCCCCTTCAGAATGGCTGATGTCTTTATTATTAAATTGTGTTTTAGTGTGTTTAATTTAATTATAATTCATTGAGCTATTATGTAAGAATTATGAAACATCATTCATCATATCAGTTGGTAGCCTACAGACAATTACAGTACAATCATTCAGCCATTCAGTTTGTTGCTATTATAACACAGTTAAAACAGTTCATAACGAAAATACTGGAAATCAACATAAATCACACATTATGAAAATGGTGTATTGACAAAGAAATATGAAATGCGTGGCAGTGTAGAGAATGAAAGGAAATATTAAAAACGACTCATCGACACTAGATGGCATCAACGTAAGCAGTATTCAGAGGTTTTGAGCGATGAACCATTTTATGATCCAAGAGAGGAAAGCACTGATAAGCAAAAGTTTTGACAATACTGAACAATACATTTAGACCACATTATCTTTTGAACGTAATCATGTTTCATTCCTCAACTGAAATTGAAAATCATTTATACTTTTTTTTTTAGAAACTTCTATTTGCATCCACATATCAAACTTATTGTTTGCTTTAATAACGGTATATGTTCATCTTTACAAAACTCCAAGATTTGTCACAACATTTATGATATCTGTTTCTTGTCTTCTCCTCCTGTAGCTCTGATGTCACGCCCAGAAAAGCAGAGACGACCAATCAGATCACAGCTTCAGTAGAACCACAACAGTGGACGTGGATGTGGTGAAAAAAGCCAAAAACATGTGTTTTGATACTTTTGCCTGTCTATAGCATGAGAAAAAAATATACCATAATGCTGCCATCAAGACAACGTCTTTCTCAGAGTGGTCCCTGCTTATTTCAGCAAGACAACGCCAAGATTAATTGTGCACTTGTTACAACAAAACGATCAAGTGATTTTCCTCCATACGAAATTTTAATTGCATTGCATACATACATACATATATGCACTTTAGCCTTTGTTTCATACATAACATCACTAGTAAATGATCTTAAAACATGTTTAGTTTGGTGTAGATGGTCTCTCTGACTAACCAGCTAAGTGTTCAAACTCTTTAAAAGCATCAAACAGACAGCTACCAGCTAAACAAGCTTATGTTGGTTTAAGATATTTTTCAGCAGAGCTAACAAGTCCAACATATTCAACTTTAATCATGTCTGATCATAACTGCATTGTCAATATCTTATCCCATCTTTGGAATTTAAAGCACACATCATCCTGGGATAGCACTATCATGTAACCAGGAACAATGTAACCATTATGTAATACGTGCCCTTTACTCTTTACTTTATTTTATGTGTCTCTGTTTCTTAATTTTTGTTGCATTGATTTATGAGGTGAACACCAGTTAAAACAATGGGAATCTATTTTGTCCTCACTCTGTTTGTGTTGCAAAGTCGCTTGACTTTGTATTTACAACCCTTTCTCTTTTAAGTGCACAGTTTAATTTCACATCAACGCTGTCTTTCCTTGTCTTGCTTTACTCATAATTCCCTGAAATTTTGTACAATTCAGGAATTTGAAGGTCCATGATTTTAGTCTTAAAGAAAACTTGAAAAGAGGTCCTTGAATCTGTGAAAGTCTCAAAGACCTTGTCCCAAATGGCACACTAAACCCTTTAAGACCGCAAGTGCACATGAAGTGTTCCATTTGGGACAGGGTCATAAAAGCCCACTTTAAAAAGTATTTTGGCTTTAAACATGAATAATGGCAACTTTTAATGCAGCACAGCAGAGCATCGTGAAGCATCTGTTCATCAGCAGTCTGTCCGGCAACTATGACGCATTCTGGTGCCTAATAATTTAACTTCAAAATGCATTTGCTGCACATTAAATTACATCACATTTTAATTTTAAACTTAAACCAAACAGACTTATTGTAGGAAATTATGAGTTATGGGGAAATTTGTTATAAATTTTTTTATGCCTCAGCATTTACACTAGTAATAATTAAATAATCAAAGACTTGAATGGGAATAAAGAAAATATAGTTTTTTTGTACATTTGAACCATTTTACAGAATTTTGCAATATATTTATTTAAAAAATATGTACACATTCACTTGTATCGATAATGTAATTGGGGTCCAAGCATCAAAGGTACTATGGCATCTATTTATTCGTTACTTTTCTTCTTCTTCTTTTTTTATATTCTTCCGCTCTGGGAGTCTATGGCAGCCCATAAAACCACTTGCAGGAAAGTTATGCACACTGAAATTTGGCACACTGATGCAGTACAGTCTCAACATTAACCACAGCGAATTTGGCATCTCTAACTCAAACTCTCTAGCGCCACCACATGTCCAAAATTTCACTCATGTTTATGCTAATAAATTTTGAACCTTAAGGGCTAGATATTTTTCCCCTCTTATTCCTGCTCATGCCAATTCGATTGTAGCTTATGACATCATTTTCCATCATAAGAATTTTCCCCCCATTTTGAATAAAAAAAATTAAAAAAAAAACTTTTTCGAAATTGTCCTAGACGGTTTGTTCAATTTTCACCAGAATTTACACAGACCACCTCAACAAATTTGATGGCATGATGCATTAATGACTCTGAGGCTTGCTTCTGTAGTGCTTGGCTCCTTAATTGCTGCTTGTTACTATATTTATTGTTTATCTTTGTCTGCAGGTGTGGTTGGTGATGATGTGATAACAATGTCAGTGATGGCGGGAGATTCAGTTGCTTTGTACTCTGGTGATACCAAACAACAACGTCACAAGATGCTGTGGTATTTTAACAACACTCTGATAGCGCTGATCAATGGAGAGCCCAGTAAGAGTTGTGTGTATTATGGTGAAGGCGGGATGTTCAGAGACAGACTAAAGCTGGACTATGCAACTGGATCTCTGACTGTCAAAAACATCAGACCTGAACACACTGGACGTTATGAAGCAAATTTCATCCAAAGCAAAAGCTCAGGAACCAGCCAAAAAACATTTAGTGTTTCTGTCACTGGTAAGTCACTGTCTGATGAACGTTGTGAGGTGTGTAATTATTTTAAGGGAAACACACAGCTAGGCAGCTAGGCAGGTCTTGATCGCATTACATGTCCCTTGTCCCTTATCTCTTGTCCCCCCTGTCTCTTTACTTTTTGGTTGCTAGCATGCTCGACAATTGTGGCTAGAAAGTGGTGAAGGTAATTAGTGATGGCTGTTTGCTCCCCCGAGTCAAACAAGTCTAGGGATGTCCCCGACCCCTAATACTGTTTTCGGAAAGAAATGACACATTTCACAGACCCCTAAAAAGACATGTGATGGAAAAAAAAGGAGGGTGGGGGGGGGGGGGGGGGGAGTTTCCATGCTTTTGATTTATATTGTTGGGTAATTATATTGTATATAATTTGCAGGCATCAGGGAGGTACATCAATATCAGGGGATTGAAAACAGTTTTGAATGCGTGCTTGCTTTTTACTTTCACTTTCAAAATCACGATCACACGCACTATGTGCATAGGGAGCGGTGGTAATGATTTTACAGGATAAGATATTTGTCACTGATGCTTTCTCAAGCCAACCTAATAATAATTCTTGTAAATAGCATTTCAGTAGGTTGGATTTTTTTAAGCCACTAATAATAATAATAATAATACTAAGCAGCAGCATAGTAATAGCTCACAGTAAGTTCATAGTAATAAACCACTAATAATAATACATTTAAATAGCATTTTAGTAGATTTCTCAAGCTAAAGGTTTTCCTGCTGCCTTAAATAAAGAGAGCTGCCTTTAAAAATGAAATAATAAAAAAGATAAATAAAAAGAATAAATAGTGTGATTTTTATTTTTTTTGTTATTCTGTTGTGTTTTCCAGCTCATTTGTCTGGTCCGGACAAAATCAGTAAAGAATCATACATTATGGGGAAGGAAAAAGAGTGGGAAAAGAGTATATGTTTTCTCCTCCCTTTAATTTTTTCCTTTATTACTTTCCTTTTGTTTACTCACACTAATGACTGTCTGTCTTTCTCTTCAGGACTGTTTTTAAATCTTAAAGCAGCGATATGTGCTGGTGTTGGTGAGTGTTGTTCTGCTGCTCGCTGCAGCTGTTGTTGGTGTGATTTACTTTTTTTGCAGGAGCTCTAATAAGGGCAAGTATCACCTACATATACTATAGTGAGAGAAAAACATAATCTTTATCAAGCAAAATTACTGTTTAATTGTCTGTTTGTTTGTTTTTTTAACAGAAGACATGAAGAAAAACAAGTCTAAGCATCTGTTGAAAGTCCCAGTATAAGGTAAAATATTGTTCTACTGCTGTAAACTGAATCTTATTAACTGTAAATACTGTTAATTTCTTTCTCTTTACTTTCTTTTTTTTTACAGAATGAGAAAGGTCACATAATCAGAGAGAATCTTAACAGGATCAGTCAAAAATATTTCTGGATGTTGGATTATAACTTTGGAAACTAATGGCTATAGACATTTTTCCCCACTCAGTCCATGAGTAAATCCATACATAAGGACTGATTGAGGGGAAAGATTCCCAGTCTTCACCAAATTTTGCACATAACAGCTTGGGAAGCTGCTGGCAGAGGTTTTATGCCCATTCAAAACCAATGGGGCATGACCCAACAATCAGGCCAGTTCTGTTTCCTCAAGAAAGTTCCTAATTTTCACGTGTTTTAAGTCTTGCCAGTTTAAACATTCAAGTGCAAGACACCACGAAAGAGAACGGTACTTGCAAGCACCTGATGCGTGCACACATGGACAAACTCTTCTTGGACTGCACATGAGTAGCGAATTAAGTTCTCTTTCATATCTTCTTAAGCAAATATACAGACAACTGTCAAAATTCAGTCCGTTAAGTGGAAGGAAACAGTTAAGAAAATAATCTCCAGCTGGTGTGCCCAGGAAAGCCATCAGAAGCCACTTTTCCCCAGACCTCTGTTATTTAGTCACAGACTACATTTCCCACAACCCATTGCCTGCCCTGGACCCATAATACATGATTGTTTTCACATGTTGCTTGTTACCTCATCAGTCTCTGCTTATATAAACCCTGTTCACTCAGTCAGTCTTTGTGAAGTCTTGTTTGTATCATGCTGCAGTTCCAAGCTCTTGTATCTTGGTTCCCTGTGTCATGGTTTTTTGAACTGTTCTTTGTTTTAGCCAAATTAACACTAGGTATTTTTGTCTACAGCTAGATTTAACCGAAAGGCGAGATTTGCCACTTGCAATTAGAGGAGAAATTGAAAACAGAGGCTTGAAGTTGAACACGTCACTTTCTAGTGACGTCAGTGCGGTTTTTGCGTGGGTTGCGATAACTATTTGTCAAATACACAGATATTTTGGTTGTAGCAACAGAAACACACTGTAAAAAAAATCCATAAGATTTACGGGAAAAAAACAGCAGCTGTGGTTGCCGGAATTTTACTGTAAAAAATACGGTAGCAATGTTTTCGGTTTTACGGTTTTAACTTACATTTACAGTTAAATACCGTAATTTAAATTAAATGCTGATGGGATTGTTGAGCACACAGCTGTAGCTGTTTTTATCCTGATATTCCACCTCCAGAGGTAGAGAGAGACTGATGCTGAGATCAGACACACTGATGCTGGACAATAAATTGTTTCCTTTGTACCAGGAGAGAGTCACATGACCCACATTCACAACTGAACACACCAATGAACAGTATGATGATGATGATGAAGAACAGTGTGAAGAGTCTCTGCTGATGACAGGAACAGGCAGACAAGCTGAAAATATGAGATAAATCAGATTAAATAATGTTATTAGTAAATAAGAGGGCTGGTTTTGACAGTGTTCATTGTGTTCAAACATATACTATTGTGATTGCAGTTTTATTTTAAAAAGTTTTTATTTTTTTTGATATACTAACTTCATAATAAGAATCAAAAGGTGTTAAAACTGTTTTAGTAGAGTCCGGGTCCTTGCTCCTCTACGGTTTCTTTCTTTGTTTGTTGCTGATATTATTTCTTTTTTGTGCTATGGTGGTTTGTGCAGATCATCTATGCAAAGTTGGTTGTTTTTTGGCTGCAATCAACGTAAACATCATAGTTAACAATTACTTGTTTAGGATATATCTTTGTAATGTATTTTATATTATTTAGTCACTTATGGGCTATAGTTTGAATTGTTCTAATTCAACATGCCATGGGAAGTCAATCTAACTTAACATTTTCTTATATTGATATTGTTTATTTCTTACTCCTTAACAGTTTATCAGGCTCTTAATGATTTAATCTATGCAATATTTTGGAATATCTGAAGGCCATGTACTATAGTTCTTAACTGTAGCATTTGTTATAATAAGACTACCCTATTAATCATGCAGGCCAATAATGACATTTTTTTAAATTAATCAATATAGCATTTGTTATAAAGAAACAACAACCTGCACATTTAGAACCAATAGCTACAACATGCACAGTTGTAATATAAATCTATAGGGAAAAATCTATTCCCTTAACAGATCATCTAATATAAATTCTACAACAAGTTAGACTAAATTTTACACAATAAATAAGCCTACAATAAAACGTGATAAATTCTAGTAAAGGTGGTCATAAATAATTGAAAAAGATGAACCTAATTGACCTGCGCTGGTCTCCCAAGGCTGTCCCTTTCATGGGAACTTCGAACTGTGTTCTCTAGGGGTCGCTATGGGGAACGCCACGTCGTGACCCGTGTCTGAAGCAGACATTGAAAAAACACCAACAACACGTCGGCCGGCGACAGCCCATGACATCACTAACGGTGCGATTATAGTATAAATAGGTGCCCGGGAGAACATGTCATTCTCTTCTTCGTCTTCATTGACTGTTCTGTTTGAAGTGTGCATTCCAAGGAAAAAGTAAGAGCTATCTTTATTTATTATGGCGAGCACTAGTAGAGCATTCAGAAGGTGTGTGGATCCGTGTCATCGCTATTTGACACCCGTTGACACACACGATCTATGTGTTGTTTGTTTGGCCGAAGAGCACGCACACGATTTCCTCAAGGGGGCAATCTGCGTGCATTGCGAGATTTTTCCAATGAAAAAACTCCGTTCTCATTTGTCTCTCTTTTCAAGTAAAGAGGGACAGCCATCTGCTTCCCGCGATTCAGGACACGCCGCTGCTGAGGCACGGAGGAGAATGAGCTCGTGGGGATCTCAGGTGGACCTGGCTGATGAGTTTAAAGAGGGGCTTTCCCTCTCGCGCTCATCGGCGGGGGACGAGAGACAGCCACTGGAGCATGATGTTCTCTCTTTAACATCATCTGAGCCAGGGGCCAGTGCTCTGCTGGGTTCAGCCCAGGAAGAACAGGAGCGCGAAGAAGCTGAGGCTGAGCCTTCTCAATCCTCCTGCACTGCGTATGATGAGCTCTTAGAGGTTATGGATACCGCCACGGCAAGACTTGACTTGCCATGAAAGCGGACTAAGGAAGTGGCGTCGCGAATTCGTCTCGACGAACGTTATCTTTCTGGCCATAACACTCCAGCTCAGGTGAGCCTTCCTTTCCTTCCTGATCTCCATATTGAAATCGAGAAGGAATGGAAGAGGCCATTTCCTTCTCGCATCTATCGATTCCAGCATACAAGTTATGCCAACATCGAGGCGATGAGAGCGGGGGGGAAAATGGATATGAGAGGATGCCCCCTGTAGAAGAGATGCTGGCTAGTTATCTCTCTATGGGTGAGACATCGTCTTTCAAAACTCCCTCCTTGCCATCCGTGACCCTTCAAGCAAAAAGAATGGCGGGAATACGCAAGCAGCAGGTGCAGCTGTTGCTTCCACGCACACGATGGCGGTGCTCCAGGCATCCCAGGTGATCTGCCTGAAAAAATGGATAAAGCGGGGCCTTTATTCTGATGATGAGGGCTGAGTTGCGCCGCACCCAGGTCGGGCTCTCCGTGCTACTAAGCAGGCGACTCTGCCAGGGGCAGAACATGGCGGCGATGGTAGTAACGCAGAGGCAGTGTGGGTAACGATGGCAGACATCGGGAAGAAAGAAAGGGGTTTTCTTCCCGATGCCCCGGTTTCGCCCTCTGAACATTTTGGTACATCCGTTGAGACGGTCGCCGAAAAGTTCAGGGAGGCGAAGGCGCACTCAAAGGCCTTCAAATCCTTCATTCCACGAAGGTCCAGTTCTGAGCCCGAACAACCCAGGGGTCCTGGCCCGTCTCGATTTGAGGATCAGAGAAGAGCACAGAAGGCTAGTTTTTTTCGCGACTCGCGCTCCTCCTCGCCTGCAGGTAGGAGGTCGAAGTACGTTGGTCAAAGGGAGGAGGCAAGACCGAGGGATGTGAACAGACATGGCGGCAGCGCTTGCGTCCCGGTAGAGTAAATACTTAGGTATCCACTCCTTCCCTCAGGGGGTGTAACATCTACCCCTTTCTTCCCCTTCCTAATTCCCCTATAAACACCAGCACTCCACCTGACCGAGGTTATGTAGGAATTTCCTGCATTACAGTCTCCTAAGCTGGACCTATGATGTTTTGGTTGGTTATATGGTTAAATCATAGTAACCACCTTACAAGATGGTCGGTCTAGAGCTTCTCCGGATGGAGCTCCGAGCGGGAGCAAGGGTGGGTGAGTACATTCCTCGTCTAAAATATATGCTAATATATAACTAGATGTATGTGTGTATGAGCTGGTGGTTGTGTGTATAACCTTCTGCTAGTTTCTTTGCAGTGTTTCTCGGGACCTGTGTGTTTCTGTCCCTTTATAGGGTAGGTCCTCGATGGGCACCCCCACTGCTGGGTTCAGAAACCGGGCGCTCGACTTGCAGTGTTTATTTCACTCGGCGAGATAGGTCCAGAAGGTAAGTAAAACCGGGTTTCGGCTTCATACTTCCTGGATCATGCGGCCATAACACAGGCTTCTGCGGAAGCTTTTGTGATTATCAGGCCCCCGGCGCGTCACTGCAAAAAAATTCCTGGACGTCCGGGCTGGAGTTTACGCTTTCATGCTACCCTGACTGTCTACCGTATCTGGGTCGCCCTGAGAGGCTTCCCGATCACCAGGATATCCCCTTGAGGCATCACCCCCCTCAACATTGAGGGTTATTGTGAGTATGGTGTTTCTTTAGAGCGTTAATCATCTCTGAGGAGTTGGATTCCTCTCTCCATGGGTTGTCCTCGTGGTAGTATTGAGCAATGTTCCCCTTTATCAAAGGGTTACCTGGATTAAGCAACGTTATTCCTCTGATTCGGAGTTCTCCTCTCACTTGAGAAGGTTGAGTTCTCGGTTTCTCCAGAGCGCCTGGATCCAGCAGCATCAGGTGAATTAGGCCTTTCCTCTGCCTCCCTGATGCGCTGAGTGTTTGGCTAGCTTGCAGTATGCTTACCCTTCTGATTTTACAATCATGCTGCAGGTCGAGCCCCCTCTCGTTGAGAGCTGGGTTTGTGCTCCCTCAGCCAAGGTAAACTACTGCTAGGCGTTCCAGCATTGGAACATGCTGGAGGTCGAGCCCCCTTCTCGACTGAGAACTAGGTGTGTTGCTCCCACAGCTAAGTAAATTATTGCTAGCTGTTCCAGCTTTGGAACATGCTGCAGGTTGAGCTCCCTCTCGTTGAGAGCTGGATGTTGCTCTCTCAGCTACAGATTTACTGCTAGCCACTCCAGCATTATAGCCTTAGACATAGCGTTTGGGGATACGCTATTTCTTTCTATGGGCTGCTCTTTCAGGGTGCCACGAGAACCCCTAGAACGGTATTCATGTGTGTGCACGTTATGCTTTGCCCACTTTTCTAAAATCCACATAAGTGGTAAGTACGCACGTAATGCTTTGCCCACTTTTCTAAAAATCATGTACGGTAAGAGCTACGCGCAACAACTTCAAGCTCTTTCTGAGTGGTTTAAAAAAAGGTTCCGCCTTGGGCACCGCTCCTCCTATGTATCCTCTGGATACCTACTTAACAGGGTGTTGCTACTAAGGGTCTGTTGAGACAGTTCCTTCAGCACATGCAAAGAGAAACGTGCAGTAGCCCCTGTGTGACAGGCCAAGACTAGTATGATTCTAGGCTCTTGGTCGTATTCCCTTAAAGGAATCTATTTCTGATTCCAAGCCTTGAGCTCCCAGGAGTCTGGCCCTAACAGGTAAGTATTTTGGGGTATGTAGCCTAGGCCTTTGGCCGTAGGGAATAACGTCACTGACAGCAGTCTAACATCCCAGGGGCAACTCCCATAGCAATATGGTAGAGTTGGTACTTAGTGCTCGCCATGGTTCTGGCTTGCACTCCCATCAGCATGGTGGCATGGGTATACCGTTCACCATAGCAACCCCTAGAGGACGCAGTTCAAAATTCCCATGAAAGGGAACATCTCAGGTTACTTATGTAACCATGGTTCCCCGAAGGAACAAGACACTGCTACCTAGGTAGTACCCCCCATGCTGCGGACGCAAGCTTCAGACGAAGAAGTGAATGATGTGTAGCTCCCGGTGCCTACTTATACTTTAGTCGCACCGGTAGTGACGTCATGGCTGTCGCCGGTCAAAGAGTTGGTGTTTTTTCAATGTATGCTTCAGACACGGGTCACGACGAGGCGTTCCCCATAGCGACCCCTAGAGGACGCAGTGTCTCGTTTCCCTCAGGACCCATGGTTACATAAGTAACCTGAGACGTTTTCTCCTCTTTTCATCAGTTTATTTGCCTTTTTTTAGATACTGTTCGACTTTCTCCATAGCAGTTTAAAGTGGCTGTTTCTCTTAATAATTCAAGTATAGATCACATATTTGTCCATCAGCTTCGCGATAAGAATGGCTCGCAGAAATCGTATCACATTTCTCGAGCGCGCTTGTGAACGCACGCAGAGTATTCGGTTATTCGCGCGACGCTCTTAAACTGCGCTTCAGTCATATTGCGCTGAGAACTGCTCCGTTCGGTTCGTACGTTAAGTTAGCGCTTATAAAAGCGCCGAATGCACGATTTAAATAATTAATTAATAGCCTGATTCGAGGTCTAACGAAGGAGAAAATACATAAGTAGATCAACGGAGCATCGCCGTTTGAATCAGCTCTAACAGAAACCAAGGTTGACATGATGGGATGCTATTTTGTGCCAACTCTTTTTATTTTCCTCGTTCATGGTAAGGCGCTTACATTTGTATCCTCTGCCCTTTTGGTTTTCAGCGATGGAAAATGGCGATTTCACATCAACTCTTGGATTGTATTTGTCGCTGTTTTAAATAATTAAATAGGCTATTTTAATAATACAGTGCCACGATTGTCCTTATTCTGTGTTTCGGGATGGCATTTATTTTAGGTAGCCAGTTCCTGTTCTGGAGAAGGACATTGCGAAAAGCGACCCATGAAGGTTAGGTTAGTTTAGTGACAATGCATAACACATGTACGCTTTATTCTTTGTACACATACGGACGTGTAGTCTAGAGAGAATGTGTAGCCTGCATTTGACTGTCATCGGCCTGATTAAGCACATTGAATATATGAGTTCTTTCATTTTCTACCAGATTTCTCAAGGAAAAAGGTTCAGTGCTAATTCAATGGTTCATCAACATAAAACTGGATTTCTGATGCGCTGAAGGCTAAACTACTCTGCTCAACATTTTCAGCAGAAATGTTTTAGGGATGATTCAATTTATGACGTTATTGATACCCCTGCAATGGTTGTCAGGATTATAGCCAGTTTTGGTTTTGTTTTGTATCCTATGTGTTGCCTGTCTGTTGTCTGTTTCTGTGGTATCTGATTAGCCAACACCCGTTTCTGTTCTCCCTGATTACACTTCCTGTATACTGACCTCCTTAGAAAAAAAAGAAGACAATGTTAATGTGGGGAAAAAAGTGAAGTCAAACTGTGAAATGGATGGTAATGTGAAAGACAAATTGTTGTGATGAAGGATGTTATTCAAGCAATAATTTCCCTGTACATTAGAGGAGCACAGCATGTATATGCTTAGAATTGGTTAAACATGGTTACATTATGTTTATTATGCCACAATAGTAACATTCTTGGGTTCACAAAGTTCATTGTTTGGGGAAGGGGAAATGTAGTGATATCTGATTAGTGAGATCACTAAGCAGGGGGTCTGGTACTGTGTGAGTGTTCAATAAAGTTCAGTTACGTACCTGCTACGCTGTGTGATCAGTACGCTGCATCGTTTTATCCATGAACACAACACCTGTGAAACTTGCCAGGTGTTTCCCTTCCTACAGGTTGAGACACTGGGATGGACTCCAGCGTCTCTACAATAGGACAAAGGTTCTTGACTGAATGTTTAAGAACCCTTTATGACAAACAGGTTCTTTATAAGGAGAAATATCTTAAATGATTGCTTACTATTTTCATGTTTAACATGTTCTTTTTTTTCTAATGATGAAGCATGCTTATGAACTGTTTTATTCATAACACTTCATTAAAATTATATAAAATAAACATTATTGAGTAACTATATATTTGTGTTTCCAGGTGTGTTTGGTGAGGATGTGGTGACAGTGATGGAGGGAGATACAGTCACTCTACACACTGATATCAACAAAAAAGAACATGACAAGATGCTGTGGTATTTTGAAGACACTCGCATAGCTCTGATCAACGGACATCCCAATACGAGCTGTTTATATGATGGTGAAGGCGGGAGATTCAGAGGCAGACTGGAGGTGGACTATAAGACTGGATCTCTGATCATCACAAACATCACAACTGAACACGCTGGACGTTATGAAGCAGAGATCATCAGAAGCGAGAGTTCAGGAAAAAGGCAAAGTCTGAACAGAAATCGCAAGTGTGACAGCAGAAAAATCACCAGAAGAATCAGCATCAGTCATGATGATACCATGAAGACTTTCAATATGATCGTCATTGGTGAGTTACTCAATGTAATTTACCCTTAACTGTTTGTGTGTGTGTGTGTGTGGGTGTGTGTGTGTGTGTTTGTTTGAATAAATTACATTTAGAAAACAAATCAGTGATTTTTCTATTATAATACAAAAATACATATTATAAAAACCAAATTCAACTTCATAGGCATGCTGTAAACATAATGGTTCATCAACATAAAAACTACATTTCTGATTAAATGTCTGACATTTCTGAAATCCTGTGATCCTGCAAAACAAGTGGATTAGAAAAATGTTTGATGGATAGATTTTATTACAATTTTAATTGAATAAATTGTCTTTTAAGAACCTTATTATGATGACCTAACACTATAATTTATTCCTGATGGTTCATGTTTCTTTGAAGTCACTATGAAATCAAAATGGATGATTCTTGCACAAATTAATGTGCCCTCATAATCTTTAATCAAAATAACTTACCCATCCAGTGATCCAATCAATTCCCAATAAACAAAATCAAGTCCTGCCTTCATGTTTTAGTTATTTATTGAGATGTAATTTCACTCACACACAGGGAAGAAAAGACTATCACTGCTTTCATTGCACAGCATATGCAACTAATATTATTAATGTGGCATTGGAGAATGTTTTCTAAAAGTTTTTCCTGCAGTTATACAAATGAACAGAAACTGCCAAAAGGACTTAATTTTTCAACATCAATTCAATATCAATGTGTTCCTTTATATTTCTTTATTTTTATTCCAGCTGCTCTGTCTGATCAAGTCAAAACCAATGAAGAGCCCCGTATGGAGAAGAGGGAGTTTGACTTGGGTATATTTTCACCCTTCCTTTTTTATCTCTTAATAGATTGCATATAATGTAGTACAGCATATCTATAAATGCATTGTTCTTAAAGGGAGCTTGACTTTAGCTTAAAGACTTGAAGCCAATAAAATGCTTCCTCCAAACCTGTAATTCAACAAACAATGATTATTATGGTTCTGGAAAGGCAAACAGAAACACGGCAGCTCTTCAGACAAATACATAAGTACATAGTGACGTTTGACATGCGACAATTGTATCACGAGATCACAAAGAGTGAAAAGGCGTTTCTTGACATTTCTGGAGGCCAACCTCATAGACTATTCCTAAACCTTTCATAAACTATTCCATAATGAAATAATACCTATTGTTTCAACAGAGGAATGAGCTTTTGGGACATGCAATAGTGTCCATCTAGTGAATATGGTATACAAAGACATATTCTCTCGCACTAATGACTGTCTCTCTTCTCTCATTACAGATTCAGGTCTGTCTTCAGCTACTGTAGCAGGAATATGTGCTGCTGTTCTGCTGCTGGTGACTGTTGTAGCTGCTGCTGGTGGGATTTACTATCGCCGCAGGAGCTCCAGAAATGGTGAGTATTACATGCAGATCCTATAGTGAGAGGGAAACATCATGTGCTTAATGCAAAACTAATATTTGGCTCCCTGGAATACTTGATTCTGATTGGTCAGTTGCGACATTCCAAATATTTCCTGATAATGACCTTCGTCATTGAATTGTGTGCGTGTGTGATTTTTTTTATTTTTTCACAGCAGACAGGGACAAAAACAAGTATGAAGGACTACTGCCCAAATGAGGTAAGATACTGTTCTGAAAACTGACTTTACATGACACCAAGATCTGTGTTTGATTTTACTTGCATGGACAAAATCATCCTAATTGTTTGTTTCTCTAACTTTACCTTCTATGATTTATTGTTTTCTTACAGAAGGAGAAAGACAGTCCCAAAAATGTGATTATAAAATAAGAAAACATTTTTTTTTTTACAGAAATAATCGTTACTGTAAAACATAATAGATTAATCTTTGTTTTATTTACAATTTTGAAAAATATTCTCATTGGTTTTGTTAATGTTAATAATGAAACACTAATTGTAATGCACTTAACTGTTTACCCCTTAACCTCAAGAGGAAGTATCTATATAGAGTTGAGGTCAAAAGTTTACACCCCTTGCAAGAAGGGTCGGCAACATGTAATTATTGTTACACACAAAAATAGAGAGGGATCATACAAAATGCATGTTATTGCTTATTTAGTAACCTACTGACCTGAATAAGATATTTCATATAAAAGATGGTTCCATATAATCCACAAGAGAAATTAATAATTGAATAGTAATGTAATAGTTGGGGGTAATACATATACCCCTCGGCTCTTAATGCATTGTGTTTTCTTCTGGAGCATCAGTGAGCGTTTTAACCTTCTCTAATAGTTCTATATGAGTCCCCTAATTGTCCTTCATGTGAAAAGATGGATCTCAAAATCATACAGTCATTTTCGGAAAGGGTTAAAATACACAAAAATGCTGAAAAACCAAAGAATTTGTGGGACCTGAAGGATTTTTCTGAAGAAGAGCAGGCAGTTTTACTGTTCTGGACAAACAAGGGACTTATGAACAAAAAAAAAAAAACAGCTGTGGATCATTCAGGTAACAAGAATCAAGGGGATGTAAACTTTTGAACCGGGTCATTTTTATAAGTTCAACTGTTATTTTCTTTTGTGGACTATATGTAAACATCTTTTATGTGAAATGTCTTATTAAATTAACAATAACATGCATTTTGTATGATCCCTCTTATTTTGGTAAAATAATTAACATTTTGCAGATTCTGCAAGGGGGATGTGAACGTTTGACCTCAACTGTATCAGAGTTGTGTTTCTGTAATTGTGGTTCTTGCAATACTTTCTATTGTTGTTTAATTTCATCCCTGTGGTTTAAAGGGTTATTTATTTATTTTCACGACAAAGAGATATTATCTTTCATTTAAATAATTTTTTTTGTGGATATTTTCCAATGTTTTGGTTTTGGTATAACTCTTTTGAATTTGTGCTGGTTAAATGAAGTACAGGCCAAGTCTGGGCATTTAAATGTGCAGCTAAAATAATTTATTATACCACCTGTTAACTTTGACACTAGCTGTAAACTGAGCTAGAGTGCATTTACATTTAGTAATTTAGGAACATGTATCATGTTTTTATTCAGATCAGCAGATGAGCACCACAAGCACTTTAAAACAGGAATTATTATAATAAGATAAAGGACGGATCCTTGATCCACCACAGCTCAACAGAGCAGGTTAAGGTTCTAGAAAGTGACTTTAAACCTTATTGTTTCTTTGTGTACAAAAAAATTAAAAATAACAATAAACATTAAAAATAAATTAAATATTTGGATGACACAGATATATTAAGTTTACTTTATGCACATGAAAATTTTTGAATTATGTGCCAGTCAAAAATTAGCCTGTTTGTTGACTGATTTAGTAACAACAAGTTAATAATAAACAAAAAGAAAACTGAAGAGATTGATCCAAAATGTATAGGCAACTCTCATGTTTGTACGTGACCAAAACACTATGCAAACAAATGCAAACTTTAACTGTCACTTTTACTTTCATTATACCTCAGAGTTTAGAATGATCTTTCAAGCTTTGTCCAAAAACTGTAATGTATTTATAATATTACTCAACATTCTGGAATTCCCATTCATTTCATCTAATGAGAAACTGATTAATGATTCTGTAAACCACAGACATGTAAGCAGTGCAAAGTGTAGTTACTGTACTTATAACAATTTACATGAAAAAAAATTGTAGTTTGTAATGTAGTCTAGATTATGCATTTTAGGTAATGTATTCTGACTACTTTTAGATTACTTTTGAAATAACTCATTTAACATCTCAGGGGATTTCAAGAAAATATTTTAGGTCAAAGGGGTTTGTCTGACAACAATGTTTGGGATTCCCTGCGATAGACGAAAACCAATGACATTACACATTCAGAGTTTTTAAAAATTACTCTGTCATTGTTTATGCTGTATAATCATATTTATTCATGCATGCGAAAAAATATATGTTTGTATTGTATGTCTATAATAAAAATACTGCTATCCTCTTCAGATTTCCTGTGGTATGTTGTCGCTGCTGTTTTTATTATTGAATTGTATTTTATTTCATTAACTGTTAAATAAAAATAATTCTAATTGATGTGTATATATGCAATTAAGTTCATTATGTAAATTCACTGTAAATTGCCTTAAACCATTCAAAAACTAATATGTATGCTGTTTGTAATGTTAGTATATTAATGTAAACTTATTTGAGTCCACTAAACAAATCATTTTCTTAATATAAAATGAAACTTTTTTTCATTCATTTTCACAGGATTGTTAAAGAACTGATTGGAACAAGGAGTAACATCAATGCACCCATTAGAGATAAGAATGGAAATATACTGCTGATGAAAAAAGAGCAAGACCAGCACTGAGTTGAGCATTTCCGAGAGACTTTGAACCAGCTTGAACCAAAGAGCACTTTTGCTTTCGACCCCAGGGACTTTTCACCCGAATTGCAAGTGAAACTGGATAAAATCACAGTTGATGAGGTTGAGGCAACTGAAAAAATTTGGCAAGGCAGACCAGATTTCCGCAGAGCTTCTGAAACACGGCGGAACAAGTATGGTACAAGCATTGACACAGCTGATGAATAAATGCTGAATATTTGAAGAAATATATGATATGATATATTTAAGAACATCTACCATAACTCAAGGTGTTGTGTGTGAACCGACACAGGAACATCTGAGTTTTTTGACGTTGTGACAGGTGTTAGGCAGGGGTACATTTTGTCACCCATGTTGTTCCTGCTTGCCATAGACTATGCCATGCGGAAGACAGCAAGTGGACATGCATGTGGTAGACAGAGCAAACAAGGCTTTCATGGACAGAGCAAACAAGGCTTGCTGATCTAGACTTTGCTGATGATATAGCACTACTAGCAGAGTCACGGGAGAAGCTACAGCAACTTACCACCCTGTTTGAATTTTAGATTTGCACTTAAGATCGGCCTGCGGATCAGCATCAAAAAAGACCCAAGTGATGCAAATGAGCGGGAAAGATGAAGATCTACTGATGTAAATTACTATTAGCAACCAGCCACGGATATAGACCAGTTTACATACTTGGGCAGTGTTATCGCACAGGATGGGGATGCAGAGCCAGATGTAACCCAACGCATTGGCAAAGCAGCCAATGTGTTCCAAAGGATGCGCAACATCTGGATGTCACCCAGCATTAACACATCACGTAAGATCTGTCTCTATATGTCCATTGTGTTACCAATGGCAATTTATGCCTGTGAGACCTGGAAAAATACAGTGCGCATTGGCCACAAGTTGGATGTATTCCACCAGTGGTGTCTCAGATATATTCTCCGCGTCACATACCACGACCATGTTACAAATGAAGAGATTCTGCGCAGGGATAAAACTCATAGACTTTCCTCCATTGTGTCTGAGCATCGTATCAAACTGGCAGGGCACATCATGCGGCAACCAGAACAACGCCTTGCAAAAATTGCAATAACATGGATGCCGTCCAATGGATGTCGAAGGCGAGGAAGGCCAAAGAAGACCTAGCGAAGTTCATTCAAAGCAATCTGGCGTTAAATGGGAAGAAGTTGAAACCCATGCAGACAATCGCTATCAGTGGAATTTGCTTGCTGCCCAATGTGCCCTGTAGCACGTACGGACCGCTCAAATGCTCCGTGTATCTAATACTAAACTAAATTACTTAATAAATAATTCAGTTAAACTAACTTATTGGAGTTAAGCTTTAGCTAGCAATAGCACACATGCCTGAACTAATGTAACTCACCGATAAGTGCCTTTCGCACCACTTTAGTTCCAGAACTAAATGTACAGTACTAAAGTACTGGGACGATTTTGCGCGAACTATTTCCCAGTACCATTTAAAGGGTTGCATTCGCACCGAGAGTGTGTACTAGGAACCGATCGACTGCTCCAGAGTAGGAGCTAATTTGGTTCTCGAAAAAGGTAACCCATACTTGGAATTTGTGCTCTGCATTGAAGTCCATACATACACATACGCAAACACCTGGAGGACAGACATTTTTTGCTGTGACGCCTGGGAAGCAGTTAGGGATTTGGTGCCTTGCTCAAGGTTACCTCAGTTATGGATATTGAAGGTGGAAGAGAGTGCTGGTCATTCACTTCCTCGTCTTACAATTCCTGTGTGCCGGTACTGAGAATCGAACACATGACCCTCAGGTTACAAGTCTCAAGATCTCAGCAGAGGATGAATAAACAACTCCACAAACAGCATTTCACTTACAAACCAATTTGACTTGATTTCTTTCATACGTCTTCAGAAATTCTTATCGAGAAGTTACAGAGGTTTAGATGTTAATGTTTTATTGAAACAAGAGTTTGTCTGTCTGAATTCGCTCACTTGTTTTCATATACTCGTAATAAAACTACTGTAAAATGATTATTTTATTATATATTTTTTTACAGTGCACTAGTACATTTGAAAGATTTTCACTCATTATAACCATAAGATAGTACAGACAAACTAAGTAGAAACATTCCGTCTTAATTGATATTGTATTGTTATACAACCTTGAAAGTAAAAATATAGGCTTATATATGGTTCATACATATCAGTTGGTTAGGTGATAGTTTCAATTTTATGGTGATAATATACACAAATATTTCTACATTTGTGTTTCTGATAATCACACTATTTACATTACAGCTGTCAGAAAGAGAGAAAAAATAATATTACATAAAGCACATCATACACACATTTCTATCATACAACCCAGTTTTCAATTAATATGTATTTCAAAATCGTTTCAAAATAATCTTTCCAAAATCTTTCAAATTTACAGTTATATAAAATATTGCCATTTATACTGCCTGTGTTTTTTTTAAATATACTGTTTAATGCTGTTTTTATTGAGCCATCGTTCAATCTGATTCTGAATTCATAGATTATTCTTATTATGACACCCCTTCTATTAAAATATAGGCATGATTCATAGATCTTTCATCTTTTCAGTATGTAATATTCAGTTTTCTACAAAAATGACGACAAATATTTTTACTTTTGTATTTGTTGGGTTGCTGCATATAGTAATGAAAATATTTACAACATAAATTAAGAAAAAATTAAAACAGTGTAGTTGACAAAGAAATGTTAAATGGGTGGCATAAAATTTTTTAATGAAATATTAAAGAATATTCATTGTTTTGGCCACCAGATGGAGAGCAAAGCTTTGTTTTGCCATCAAAAAACAATTAGACCACACATACTTTCATCTATACCAAACTCCAATATATCTGAATATCTATGATATCTGTTCTGTTTTCTTTGAACCTATAGCAGATCTGACGTCACTGACCAGAAGCACAGCAGCAGCTGCAGCAGCCACGCCCATCAGAGCAGTGACGACCAATCGGATCACAGGCTCGATAGTATCACAACAACTGACATGAACTTCTAGGGAAAAAAACACACACACACAAAAACAAAAGAGCAATAATAAAACATAATTGTGATTGTGAAACACGCTGACTTTAGCTGCATGGAACTCAATCAATCGATTAATCTGCAAAATCTCTTTTTGTTATCCACGCAGGGGGAAAAAAATCAAATGTAGCGAATTTAGCTCAACGACAGGAAATATGAATAATTAACCATAACTAGTTATGATTAATTATGAATATTTTAGATCCGCTGTAGATATTTAGCTGACCACTCAGGGTCAACTGTCTTGTCAATTCCAAGAACATTAATTTCCTGGTTAAGGGAAAAAACTTCTTACTGTACAATTCTACAAAAAACTTGTAGCGTAAATCTTGCATAATAAGTGACTCCGGTTATAAGCAAACAATGAAAACGTCAAGTGTGATACAAGTAAGGTTTTATTAACTACATAAACACTTAAACTAGTCTAACATACTACATAAACACATAAACTGGTCTAACATCCTACATACACACATAAACTGGTCTAACATGCACATACACACACACACACACACACACATACAGTTGGTATAGGAAAGGGTTAAAGTTTAACTCAGCACAGAAAGAGGCATAAAGAATGAATTTTATGGAACACTTTGCATATTCAGCAGATCTACACCAGGAAACGTCAGATTCTTAGTTCAAACAAACCTTCGTAAAAAGGTGTAACTGATACTTAATGTATCAAATTAATAAGACTAAGCTTGATACTTAGCGAGTCTCGGCGGTCAGAAAGAGATTCCTGATGCAAATCTTAAGGCCCCAGATCTTGCTGAAATTAGTTGATGAAAAGAACCAGTTTGAGTCAGAGAGTTTTTGGTGAATGGAAAGTCGAGGCCGAAAGGCCTGGCACAAGCTTTGGTATCCTGAAGCGTTCTCTCACATCTTCATCTGCATCTCACCGAACCACCGACTGGGCGGGTCACATGGAGTGTGGCCTTTAAAGCCTGCAGAAGATTCCACCTCTCAAGATGGGTTTGTCCATTGAGGAAGGCTGAAATCCCAAGCGGGAAGTTGGAAATACTGGGGAGTTTTATGACTCTTTGTCTCTAAGCATGGTATTTTGCCTATGTAATTCGCTGGAGTGTGAAATGCACAAATTAGTAAAGATTCTTAGAAAATCAATATGTTGCATAGGTATCAGCAAATAATATACACACTTGTTTCGATCATAAGAAGGCGAATTCATAGATACTAAGCAAAGTAGGATTACATATAGTGAAAGGATGACAGGAATGGGTTCCCTCACAAGCATACTAAAATAGTATACAAATATCAAAGACAAAATACACAATGCCAATAATATACCCAATGACCTGAAGGAAAATGTGTGTTCATTCAAAGAAAGGATTTCCTATTGACTTGAACTAGACACGCCATTTCTACTCTGCCTTTCCTTGGAACATGCAGGGATTTTCCCTGCTTTGCATTCTTTTGGCCATTAAACCCAGTGATATCAGCGTTGGTTGCCATGCAACAAAGAGGCCTGTTCGACTTCCTGGGGTGTTACGCATTCCGGGGGGAAGGGTTCATGGGTCCTCATATGGCTTGTTAACTGTGGTTACAGAGTATTTGTCATATAAAAAGAGAATATATTGTGTGTTGGAGTGGTCCAGACGCTACACAAACCTATTTAGAAAGACATGACTAAGGTAAATGATGACAGGTGCTTCATCATTTCTGGCATCTTATGTTATCAATCTCTGTAAAATTAACAATTTATTTAAGTAAATAATGCAAATATCAGCACTGCCGTACCTGAACATGGTTGACAGAGTTGAGTGATATCCAGATGTGTGGTCTGGGTGCTGATGGGATTGTTGAGCACACAGCTAGGTGTTTTTATCCTGATATTTCACCTCCAGAGGTAGAGAGAGACTGATGCTGAGATCAAACACACTGATGCTGGACAATAAACTGTTTCCTTTGTACCAGGAGAGAGTCACACGACCCACATTCACCACTGAACACACCAATGAACAATATGATGAAGATGATGAAGAGCAGTGTCTGGTAATGTTAGGAACAGGCAGATGAACTGGGAAACATGAGACAAACATGACTAGATCAAAAAGTGTTCATTACAGCATCAGTCAGTCTCATGTCAGTGATCTTCACTCCTCTATTTACACTTAGAAATGATTATTGTTTACACATATGGACAAATATCAGATAGGAAAATGATACTAAATTAAAATGATCTAGTCATTTTAATAATAAATAATCAAAATAATTGAAGTGCTAAAGGGGTCATATGACATTGTTAAAAAGAACATTATTTTGTGTATTTAGTGTAATGAAATGTGTTTAAGCGGCTTAAGGTTAAAAAAACACAATATTTTCCATATAATGTACATTATTGTTTCTCCTCTATGCCCCGCTTTTCTGAAACGCGTCGATTTTTACAAAGCTCATCGGTCTGAAAAAGCGAGGTATACACTGATTGGCCAGCTATTCAGTTTGTTGTGATTGGATTTGAGACTTTAGTTTTTGCAACTTTACAGATCTTCTTCATGCACCAAGAGCTTGTAACACTCCAAAGAGAAAGGAAAAATTTAAATCGCATCATTTGACCACTTTAAGATACTTGTACTTTAAATTTAAACAAAAACAAATATTTAGCTCACCATAGTGTAGGATTTCTATCGAACAGACACAGATACGCCATTGATTCAACTCATCACGAGGTCTAACCTAATCATCACTATCACGTGACGTCAATATTCTGAGTCAGTTCCTGTCAGCGCCTCATCGTTATCTACTTAGAAGAGGGATAATAACTAACTCGATCAGGAGAATGACAATAGATCTTTTCTTACAACACGGGCCGAGGAGAAGCACCTCGTGGGCCAATGTATGGAACTGTTGTATATCCAACAGGAAAAGGATGAGTAAATTAACTGACGCCCTCAGGCCTGCAAACAGTAAAAATCATGTTTAGGGGTAAAATAATTTTTTTTTTGGCGAGGTTCTCCTGGCACAATTCACATTCCAGGGCCTAAATATCACGTTACTGGGGTCGCTTCAACCTACTGACATAAAAAACAGCCGGCGGCAATCGCGGATTTGGCAACACTACTTTTCATATAACTCCTCCCCGAACTTCCGGCTGCCCTGTATCTTGGTCTCTCATTGGCTGTAGGTCATCGCCAATGTGTTTTTCTGTCAGAACTCATTTCACACAGCTTGATTGTGAATCACGTCGGCAACCTGTCGGCGATTCCCTCAGATCGCGTCTTTGATAATTCACACTGTGTGATTGTCACTCGCGTGAACGAGCACCAATTTGCCTCCGATTTCGGGCATTTGTCGGCGATTTCGCAAAACCTGTCGGCGAGTGAAAAATCGGGCTAAAATCGTGCATTGTGAACGTGGCATTAGTCTTTGCAAACAGAATCTGAGAAGAACTTCAAGCACGTCGTCACGTCATAAGGAAACCAACCAATCGCAGGAGTTCATCCCCAGAAACATGTCAGACATGAGTCAGCAGCCAATCCGCAGCCCCGGGATTCCCTCAAGTAGCCAAACAAGAAAACTCAGCTTTCCAGCTGTCACCCAAACGCAAGTAAACAAACAAATCGAACTGCGGAGTGCTGAACTGGCGCGGAAGTGATTTTAAGCAGTAAAGTATAAGCAACGTCTCTGGCTTTGAGTTCCCATTCAGTCAGTCACGTTCAACGTTACGTCAGTGACTGACGAATTGGGATCTCGCCCGAGAGCCCAATCACCTTCGAGTGTTAACTAAACAAGCCAATGACAGTTGGCTTGCGTGCTTCGCCACGCGCACCCCGCAGCGCGGGTATAAAAGGAGAACGCACGCCAACGCACATCAGCTTTTCGCTTCGGAGCCGAGCCTTCTACAGGACGAATCTCCGCGAGTGTTCGAGAGAAACAGCTGGCGTTGGTGTGACGGCGTATCAGCAGGGGTTGCCATCCAGGCTGCTGAAACCTCGGCGGGCTGCAGCTTCCATTCAGTGGTCTTGCCGCGACCTCCCCTGGGCACTTCATCGCTCTCTCTAAAAGAGTGTTTTTCCATTTCTAAAAGAGAAAATTCTAAAAGAGCTCCACGAGCGACGGGCATCTTTTAAAAGATGGCTTCCTGCTTGTGCGTTTCTGGATGCGGTCGTTTCCTGCCTCCATCTGACGGTCTCTCGTGCTTGGGCTTACAGCACGCTGAAGCAGCACTCATGGATGAGTCATGTTCTCAGTGCGGGAACATGACCATCACGACATTGCGGTCCAGATACCTCCTCATTAAACGGGGGGGTATCCCCCTTGCCATGCCCCGCTCTAGCTCCTCTGGTTCTCGGAGGGCTACTTCGGTTCATGGTCAGGGAAACCTGAGGGTTACGGTGAGAGCTTCCCCGTCGAGTACATCTCCGCGGGCCTCTCATTCCTCAAGCATATCGCACCACCTGATGCTTCCGGACGAGTGTGCTGGGTCCTCGGACAGGGAGGGGTCCAGCATCTTGTGCGGGGCAAAGGCAGAGGACAGGAGGTCGGTCCGCATCGGAGGGCGAGCTAGGTCTGGAGAGATGATTCGGCTACGCGCCACATCAGGTGAGTGGCGTCCGATCAGATCCAGAGCTGACCGCTATGCTTTCCCGGGCCGCTGGTTCCTGGGGGCGCAGGCCGGGCGCCGGCAGCCGCCTCCGGTTCCATTCTTCCCGGAAGTGCATTAGGAGGTTACTAAGTCTTGGAAGGCATCTTTTTCTGCCCGAAACATGCTTGGTGCCTCCTCCGTCCTCACCAACCTCGATGGGGGGGCGGCCCAAGGGTATGTGGACATCCCTCCGGTTGAGCGCGCGATTGCCATGCAGCTCTGCCCGCAAAGCGCCGCCGCCTGGAGAGGTAGTCCACGCCTTCCGTCCAGGGCCTGTAAGTTCTCGTCCGCTCTGACGGCTAAGGCTTACAGTGCTGCTGGACAGGCCGCTTCCGCCCTGCACGCCATGGCCCTCCTGCAAGTCCACCAGGCCAAGGCGTTGAAGCAGTTGCACGAGGGTGGTGCTGACTCAGGTGTGCTGCAGGAACTGCGCACGGTTGGACGGACCTCGCGCTGCGAGCGACGAAGGTTACGGCGCGGTCACTGGGTCGTGCGATGTCCACTATTAGGGTCCCAGGAGCGCCCACCTATGGCTGACCCTGGCGGATATGAGGGAGGCCGACAAGACTCGCTTCCTGGACTCCCCGATCTCCCAGGCCGGCCTATTCGGCGAAGCGGTGGAGGGCTTTGCCCAACAGTTCTCCGCCGCACAGAAGCAGACGGAGGCGTTCCGACACATCCTGCCCCGGCGGTCTGCTGCTGTCCGCACCCCACCGCCGGCTGCAGCCCCTCTGTCTGCTCATCGCCGAGGGCGCCCTCCTGCGGCCTCCACCTCCGCTCCGGCGCGGCCACAACAGCAACCTTCACAACGGCCGCAGCGTGGAGCAGGCCGCAGGAAAGCGGCGCAGCCCGTCTACGCCCCTGCCAAGCCCGTGAAGTGCCAAAGCAGGCGGCGTCCCTGAGACGGGCGAACCGGAGCTCTTGGATCCTGCTCTTCAGGAGATGGTGACCGCACCACTCCTTCCCCCGGAGGAGGGCCGGGTGGAGAATCTTATGTTCCCTTTTGTTTTTGTTCCGCCACTGGCTACTCAGCCAGTGGTACCCAAAACTTCATTAAAAGAGCAGGTTCCTTTGCCTCCGGGTCCCAAGAGGGCGCGGACGGCGGTGCACGGACCCCGTCTCCACACAGACGGCCAATCATCCCTTCATCGTGTGCAGCAGGTTTCCAGTTAAAGGACGCTACGCCTCTTCACGAGCCCCCTGCCCACAGGGGCGCAGTAAGGCGCGCGCTGCGCCCCATCAGACCCACACATGGAAGGAGGCCTCACCAGGTTGGGTCCCTGTGTCCACTCTGCCCACTGCGGGTACGTCGGTGGTCTCCATAGTCCCGCTAGTTCGGTCGCTGGGGGCCTGGTTAGTGCTCCCCAGGCCGTCTCGCTGGCTCCTGAGAACCATCAGACTCGGCTACGCGATTCAATTCGCCCGGCGCCCTCCCAAGTTCAGGGGCATTCGTTCACCTCTGTGCCGGACAAGGATGATCCTGTCTTGCGTGCAGAGATTGCGGTCCTGCTAGCGAAGGACGCGATACAGACGGTCCCTCCAGCCGAGATGAGGTCGGGCTTCTACAGACCATACTTCATCGTACCCCAGAAAGGCGGTGGGTTACGACCGATCATGGACCTGCGCGTACTGAACCGGGCCTTCACAAGCTCCCGTTCAGGATATTGACGCAGAAACGCATCTTTCAATGCGTCCGTCCTTTCGATTGGTTTGCAGCGGTCGACCTCAAGGACGCGTACTTTCATGTCTCGATTCTCCCTCGACACAGACCTTTTCTCCGCTTTGCGTCCGAAGGGCGAGAATATCAGTACAAGGTCCTACCCTTCGGACTATCCCTGTCGCCTCGTATCTTCACCAAGGTCGTGGAGGCAGCCATAGTTCCATTGAGGGAAGCGGGCATTCGAGTTCTCAACTACCTCGACGACTGGCTCATACTGGCCCAGTCCCGAGCGCAGTTGTGCGAACACAGGGATATGGTGCTCAGTCACCTCAGCCGATTGGGGCTTAGGGTCAACTGGGAAAAGAGCAAACTCACCCCAACGCAGAGGATCTCTTTTCTCGGCATGGAGATGGACCGGTCAACCTCTCGGCACGTCTCTCAGTAGTGCGTGCGCAGTCGATGCTGAACTGCCTAGGGTCCTTCCAGTGCAAGACGGCGGTTACACTGAAATAGTTTCAGAGGCTCCTGAGGCATATGGCATCCACAGCTGCAGTCACACCATTCAGTTTGCTTCATATGAGACCACTTCAGCACTGGCTTCACGACCGAGTCCCGAGATGGGCATGGCGACACGGCACTTACCGGGTTTCTGTTACCCCGTTCTGCCATCAGACCCTCAGCCCATGGACAGATCTTGCCTTTCTTCGGACAGGAGTATCCCTTGGGCAAGTATCCAGGCATGTTGTTGTGTCAACAGATGCCTACGCCAGGGGCTGGGGTGCCATGTGCAGTGGGAATGCAGCTGCGGGGCTCTGGTCGGGGCCCCGACTACAGTGGATATTTTTTTTTTCCCCAACTGCCTCGAGTTGCAAGCAGGTGGCTGGGGCCTCTGCGCCGCTTCAGATCGCTGCTACACGACAAGCACGTACTGGTCCGGACGGACAGCACTGCGACCGTTGCGTACATCAACCGACAGGGTGGTCTGCTCTCCCGTTGCATGTCGCAACTCGCCCGACATCTCCTCTTCTGGAGTCAGAAGCATCTGAGGTCGTTTCGCGCCGTTCACATCCCAGGCGAGCTCAATCGTGCAGCCGACGAGCTCTCACGTCAGCCAGCCCTTCCGGGAGAATGGCGACTCCAACCCCGAGACAGTCCAGCTGATTTGGAAACGCTTTGGGGACTCTCAGGTAGCCCTGTTTGCCTCTCCGGACACGTCCCACTGCCAGCAGTTTTACTCCCTGTCCGAGGGTACCCTCAGCACGGATGCGCTGGTACACAGCTGGCCTCGGGGCCTACGCGAATATGCGTTTCCCCCAGTGAGCCTTCTCGCGCAGACACTGTGCAAGGTCAGGGGGGACGAGGAGCAGATACTCTTGGTAGCGCCATATTGGCCTAGTCGGACTTGGTTCCCCGAACTGATGCTCCTCGCGACAGCCCCTCCTTGGCGAATTCCTCTGAGGAGGGATCTCCTTTCTCAGAGAGGGGGCACCCTCTGGCACCCGCGTCCAGACTTGTGGAATCTCCACTTATGATCCCTGGACGGGACGCGGAGGTTCTAGGTGGGCTACCTCCACTGGTAGTAAACACCATCACATCAGCTAGAGCCCAGTATACCAGACACGCTTACAGGCTGAAGTAGAACCTGTTAGTCGATTGGTGCTCTTCCCGCCGGGAAAACCCCCGTAGATGCCCGATCGCAGTCGTGCGTTCTTTCCTGCAGGATGGCTTGGAGCAAAGGCTGTCTCCCTCCACCCTCAAAGTGTATGTGGCGACATGGCTCCCCGCGCATCACGATGCAGTAGACGGTAAGTCTGTGGGGAAGCACGACCTGATCATCAGGTTCTCAGAGGGGCAAGGAGGCTGAATAGCCTCCGCGCCCTCACCTGTTACCCTCATGGGATCTCCCCTCGGTCCTCATGGCCCCGAAGGAGGAGGAGCCCCTTGAGCATTGTCCCTGCAGTTCAGTTTAGAAGCTTACGCTCTGTTCATTAAAGACAGGTCCTCACCATTTGGCCCTCGGTTCAAGAGGACGAGGGTAGGGGGGGGTGGAACCTTGCAGGGCATTCTCGGTCGACGATTTCGTGACTAGAAGAGAATTTCGGGAGGGGAACTCTCGTTGTCTGAGGGGAAAACAACCCCCCCCCACACCCCCCCGGGGGGGGCCCGGAGAGGTGCCCAAAGTTCCACCACGCCCGCTTCAGGGATAAGGTGGGACTTTGCAAGCGCTGCCCCGGGAGCCCCCGCCGGCACGAACCTAGCCATCGCTCGCTCTGTCCGTTCGCGCTCACTCGCTGCGGCCATTTCACGTGGACGTATACGCGGAGCTTCAGGACGGCAGGACCAGGCTCTTTGTCTGCTTGGAGGGCTAGGTCATCAGAAGGGAAATGGCTGTCTTTCGTTTTCCCCTCTTCCCATACCAACCCCAACAAAGACTGCCCACTGCTGTTCTGTGTTGTATCCACTCTAGTCTTTTCTTTTTTACTTTTTTCTTGTTTTAGTGGAGGCTATAGTCTTGGCTTACCAGGCCCAATGGTTACCGTGACCCCTCGGAGTGAGAGCTCACTCTATAAGAGGAGTGGCATCTTCTTGGGCATTTGCGGCAGTACCAGCCTCTGATAGCCCAGCACAGAGCAGACACCCCCCACCCCCCCCACGACCCCCAGACCCAGACCCCCAGACACACACCACGAGACATCTGTAGAGCTGCCGGCTGGGCGAAGCCTAACACGTTTGCGAGAGTCTATAATCTCCGTGTAGAGCCCGTGACCTCTCGTGTACTCGCCTCAGGTAGGCAATAAAGGTTCAAACCGGAAATGACGGTTTTCTTTTGTCGATAACGCTTTGCCGTTTCCTGCAGCCCATTTCCCCATCATACGGAACACGGACAACGTGCGCTTTTTGCTCCTCAATCAGTTCCCCATGGCGAAACCTGGTGGAGTTCCTCCTGCACCCTCGGCGGTCAGGCATGGCGGAGTGCCAGACGCCAGTCTCAGCACTCGTGTGCATGCCCAAGTTCAGCCCTTGTGCTGGGCTAGGTGCCCGTGTGTAGGGATTCCCCCTTCGGGTGATCCCACATGTGTCTGTTTCCAGGGTTAACCCCCACCCCCCCCCCACCACCCCACCCCCCCACCCCCCCCCCCCTCCCCCCCAGCCCCCCCCCCCCCCCCCCCCCCCCCCCCCCCCACCCCCCCCCCCCCCCAACCCCTACCCCCCGGCTCCCCCTTACGGGAACCCAGGCCAGTTGTGTTCCTGCAACCTGGCGTCGTTCACTTGCAATCCTCTGCTGCGTCGTGATCTAACCCCAGAGGGTTGAGTCTACCGCAGAGCTTCCAATTAGTATGCCCTGGGCCAGGTCCATATGCTGGATTCACATTGATCCTCTATGGGCGGGATGTGGATTCGTAGCAGTAACCAATGGGGTCCGCGTTCAACCAGTGTTTATTCCCAATGCAACAATGTATGCAAACAGCAGTGGCGGACACCTCCCCCCTGGCCCTAGCAGACTGTTCCTATCTTCGCCCCAGAGCTGGTGGTGGGTAGGGGACCACCCCCCTCTTTGCCGGCTTCCACGCAGGGCACGGAGGGGGCCCCCCGGCGCCAAGCAATAGTGGCGTCCTTTCCAATTCCCCAAGGATCCCACTCTCCGTCAGTACACGAAGTAACGTTGAAAGTGACTGAACCCCTGAACACCCGGGACCCCCCCACACCTGTCTAGGTTACTTGTTGTAACACCCTCGGTCAGAAGGAAGGGACAAGGAGACGTTACCGTTACGTCTCGAAACAGTCTGCTGTAACACAGACTGTCACCCGGCCGGGGCACTTATGTTCTCGGACCCCAGCTCAGCGAAAAAACTGATCGTGCGTTTGCCCCCCCACGCGCTCTACCTTTATACCCGCGTGAGGGCGGGTGTGCGCCGTGGCGAAGCACGCAGCCAACTGTCATTGGCTTGTTTATGAACACTCGAGGTGATGTGGGCTCTCGGGCGAGAGCCCCCCCCCCGTCCCCAATTCGTCCGTGTTCACTTTGCCGTAACGTTCGCTCCGTTCCCCTTCAGTTGGGAACGCGGGTACACCAGTAACCTAGACGTTTTCTCCAGCCGCCCCGTGTGAGCGCTTTATCTCACTTCACAAACACGCTGACACCACTCGTCGACACCGAGTATGAGAACTTGGGAAACTCACTTGCAAACGCAGCACCGACAGCCAGACGGAAGCCTGAACCCCCCTTGGGTGTGTGTGTTGTTTTAGTTCGTTTTTACTGGCATAGAATAGGTGCGACAACAAACTTTTGTTTCATTCTTTAAAGAAGTATTGTCTGCGTAGTGTATTTTTAAAAGTCAAACTTATGACCAGATTCCTTGTTACCTTGCTCAAGATTAATGTACGATTACCATTGTTTGGTGTTGTCGTGGGCCACGAAGTTCATATGACACAGAATTTGGTTAAGATAACTGAGTTTAACGCCGCTGGGACGACACTTTGATAAAAGTATTATAAGCCTAAATTTGACTCAGATCAACTGAACAATCAACCGCGACATCTTTTCCCTACACAAACAAGAATCGATTCCCTAAAAGCTGAAATAAAAGCTAAATCCTCAAAGTTATTTCAATAATAGACAGTGGGATTAACTTATTTTTTCACACTGCTTTGCCTCCCCCTCTCTCTTTCTGTCAGTTTTATCGCGTCCCGTTATGTTGCAGTTGTGTGAGGCTAGATCTGTTGTGATCCGGTCAGCGCTCAAGTTTGATTCCCTCCCCCTCGTCTGTCTTCTGCATTCTCTCCTCCCCCCCCCCAGGACCCACTAGATCATGTGTTGGAGTAGTTTTTTCTTGCGAACTGATGTTTTGTGTATTAAGTTGATTATGGTTGTGGTGCTGGACCTCCCCTGCTTTCTCCCCCTTTTGCTTTGTCTCCGACACCCCTAAACCCCACCCACGCTCCCCCCCCCTATCCGCTTCCTCGCTCGCACCAGATGTTTCCCGCTCCACACACCCGCCACCACAGAGGCCTCAGCTCCTTCCCCTATTTTCCCGTACCCGCCCCGGCCGCTGCAAACTGCACGCTTTTACGCCCGATTTTTCTCTTTTCTTTCCCCCAGTGAGTGCCTCCCTTTGTTTAGGATGAGTGTGGGGCTGTGGAGAATTTTTCCCTTGTGAACATCCCACTGCACCGCCAACCCACAAATGCCCGAAATGCCCTCCAGTCCCAGCACGGACTACCCTACCTACAAACCCCCCCTCCCCGGCTGCTTGTTCAAGCGCGTCGAATTCCTGCAGTGTGAATTCTCCCCATACCCCCCACCCCTCCCTCTCACTTTAAAAGACGACCCACGATTTGCCACCGCCGGCACGACCGCAATCGCACCAACCCCGCCCACTCCCCCCCCCCCCCCCCCACTTTCCTCCCTTTTTCCACCCACATGGTCCCCCCCCAACACCTCACGTGACTTCTCCTTCTTCTCTGACCTCAGCCTTTTTCCCCTTTCTCCCTTTTTGTCTTCCCACCCCTGCATCCCACACCAGCTCCCCGCCCCCTACCTCTTCACACCCCCCATGTCCTTCTTATCCCCACCCCCCCCTCACCCACGCCCCCCTTCCAACTTCCAACCTCGTCCACGTCTCACCAGATCACCTTCCACCTAGGAGACACACTCACTCACACCCACCCCATCCCCACACCCCCACCCCCCCCCCCCCCTACCCCTCCCCCCTCCTTACCATGACCTGAGAGAGACACCCCCCCCCCCCCCCCCCTCCACTTCCCTCCCCACTCCTAGTTGACATGTGGGTTCATTCCCCCCTCCCCCCCCCCCACCCCCCCCCTACCCTAACAGAGAGAGACTACCCCACACCCTACCCCCCCTTCCCTCCTCCTCTTACCCCCCCACACCCTCCAACCCTTCCCATTTCGTGTACCCCCGAGACTCTTTCCTCCCCCCCCCCCCCCCCCCCCCCCCCATCCCCCCCCCCACCCCCCCACCCCCCCACCCCCCCCACACCCCCCCACATGCGGCCGACGCCCTGCTGTGAAATATTTGGCATTTGCTAAATATCTGGAGCTGTCGGCGATTCACGATCACGCTGTGTGAAATGAGTTCTGATTGAAAAACACATCGGCGATGACCTACAACCAATGAGAGAACAAGATACAGTAGGGCAGCCGGAAAAGTTCGGCGTTAGACCAGCACATCCCTATACCCAGGGCTATTTAATAGTATAGCCTATGAACAATTATATTCATATTACAGAAAAAAACCAGCACCAACATTTGCTGGACCGCCACAACAATCAGCCCATAACAGTTACTGCAAAAAATATTAACCTCAACTACTCTTTGCAGAACAACTCTCTGTTCAATGCATCTCCTCCTGCATAATTTGTACTTTCTTTTTTCCTTTTAGATCGGGGGAGGAAATCAGCCTCACAGGCAATTTGCGCAGGCTATATAATCATAATAGATATGTTTTAGTATTATTATTTTTTAAAAATTCCAGTCGTGTGAGAGCCTGGTCTGACGCACGCAGGTTCTCGAATTATTTCCTTACACTTATAGTGTTTTTTTTTGTTGTTGTGAAACGTAGTTTGTGGACCTCTGTAGTTTGTGGAGCCTGCGATTCTTCTGATTTGTGAAGTTCCGCAGTTTGTGAACCACCTGTCGCCGAATCCCATAGTGCAACTGTGAAAACCCTGCAGCAACATGAATGCTACGCAGACAGTAAACGAAGTGTTGGAACCCAGGGGACCCCACAATTTTTTTTGTTTTTTTAATTTTTTTTTTAAAAAAAATCGCTGCCAGTTTGTGAAACTCGGCTATTTTTCAGACCCCAGTATAGACTAGAGTGACTGAATCTCCCTCCAGCACTGACACTGACTTCACTGCATATAAATCAGCAAACACACCTGATGAACAGAGACAGATTAAAGGTCTCAAATAATTTGGTTGATTTTCTGCAATAGACCAGTTTTGTAAATGTAATGAAGAACAGCAGCACAGACTCAAAAGTAGCCAGGGATTCATATTTTCTAAAGTGTTATTTTAATTAGCTGGCACTGTCAGCACAATACAGGTGGATCTGTGGGTGGGGCCACAGGGGCATTTATCTCATCTTAAATCTAATTGGTCCCTTCAGTACCTCTGGAAGATTAAACCCTGGTTTCACAGACAAACTATAAAACAGAATTAGGCCATATTTCAGTTAGGACATTTAAGTAATTTTCATAGACATGCCTTAGAAAAAGAAAAAAAAACATTACTGGTGTGCATCTTGAAGCAAAATGTTTTAAGATCAATCCAAGCAAGTTTCTTTCAGCTGAAACAGCTCAGACTTACATTTCAGTCTAGGACAAAGCCTTGTCTGTGAAAGCAGGGGTGAGGGTTATAGGAAGCCACAACTGGACAGAGCCGGTTCATGCATGCTTATTTTACCCTGGACACATAAGCAGCACGTGCTCATTGTGCTTTCATCACACAGCAGAAGCAAAAGGGCAGTGATCCTTTGGCACTAATATATGTAGGTCATCTCTCAAATCAAAATTTACTTTTTCTATTTTTTATGGATTATTGAAGTATGTATTATAAAGGATTTATACATTTGTATGTACACCTTTCCATGTACAAAATTTGTTCTTATTTAGGAAGCAGTTTACCTCGGATGGAATAGGAAACAGAACAGATTTCACACAAAAGGAAACTGCAGCCTGACTTTACTTTGTACTTGCCAAAAATGGATGACTGTACAATTACATTGCAATGCTTTAATGTTTTTAATAAGTTACTTGATTGTGTCCTTGACATTGAAAGATTGACAAATGACCTGCACAGCCTGTGTAAATCATGGATATAGGGCTTACGTCTGTGTAGGCATAGATTCTCTGTGGCAAATATCAGGTGCTTATTGCAGAAACATGTATGTATCTCGCATCTGCACCCACATTACCCTTTTAGTCTATTTCTTTAGCACACTGTACATTTTATTTAGCTGTCCAGTTATCAAAATCTGTGTGGCAAAGCTGCGTGACTGTGGGACTGGCACTGTAACAGCTAAAGAGAGTCATTAGTGAGTAAATGTGTGTGATGTATAACAAACACTATAAACATCAACACAGCTGAGTTAAGCCCGAGCATCTCCGCATCTGCTCGATATTCTGTGTGAAGATGCAGTGGCACATAAAAGCTGTACTAAAATGAGCCTCTAATGCAGATTTGGTTAATTTTTCACATGAAGAAATTTCATATGTAATGGTTTTGTGGTATCAAATTTGTTTAATAAATTCAGTCATTTTGTTTTTGTTAATAATTTCATATTTGAAACATTAAGTTCATAATATAATATCTACTATTTTTATTTGTTGTAAATGCATTTATACAAGAGGTAACCAATCCTGCTAGAGGAGGGCTACAATGATGGAGAGTTTAGTTCAAACCTCAAAAACACCTGAACCAAGGTGTTGAGGAATGATTGAAAAGAGCAGGAAGGTGTGTTGAAGCAGAGGGGGCTATGCCTGATTTATACCATATTTGTGGTATAATTATGTGTGCCCATTAAGATAAGGATTTTGCTGTCAAAAGATGGCGTGAAATTTTAACTTTCATACCTGGACATGTGTGACAAAGTTCAGTGTTGAGAGGTCGAGTCTGCTTGCTGATGGAATTGTTCACCACACAGCTGTAGGAATCATTCAGACACTCCAGACTTAAAGAAAGGCTTCTGTTTTGTTCAGACACACTGATGCTGGACAATAAACTGTTTCCTTTGTACCAGGAGAGAGTCACATGACCCACATTCACCACTGAACACACCAATGAACAATTCTGATGTGATGATGATGACGAAGAGCATTGTGAAAAGTTACTGCTGATGACAGGAACAGGCAGACGAGCTGAAAAACAAGGTTATGTCATTAAGAATATGTAGGGAATAAGTTACACCACATCGTTTTTTTTTTAAAGTGCCTTTCTAGGGTCAGTTTATTTTTGCATTTTTCTGGAGTTAGACATCAGTGTAGTTATTAATGGTAGATTGATTTCATGCCTGTGGATCCAACAATATTTGTTGTTGACCCTATTCAAAAAACTTAAATAAATTAAGGAATGACCTCATTTTAGTGTTTTACACTCATCTTATAAGATGCTTTGTATTTGTAAGTGATATACCTCATCCATGGAAAAAAGTACATTATATATTATATTAAACACTGTATTTTAAAACTTGCTGAAATATTAAAAGGGACTCATTTATCATTTCTTTATGGCTCATGACTCAAACAATATCAAAATATATTTTTACATCTTTTGAAGGAGATGTGAGTAGTGTCTGTACAAAACGTACTCCCACATTGCTATGGGGTGGTTGCCATGTTATTTATTTTATATTTCTTTCTTTTTTTTTTTTTTTTTAGCTTAACTTTATTTATAATGAATAAATGTTAAGTATTTGGGGTGGAAGCTACTTTAGGGATAGTATTAATTAAGGGCAGACAAACACGCTGAACTTGTAATAGTTTGTGAAAAGAAGCCTTAAGAACATCAGATTTTAAAACAAATTAGTGTTATGTTTTCATGTATTTGCATTTGTTCTTGTAAGCTGTGGCAGTGACAGAAGCCCGTCAAGTGTTTTTGAACTGGAATTCATATGATAATAGTTACATCACTGGCCTAAAAGAGAGCAAACGAGCCTGAGCTTTACTACTCACCATAGACAGTAACACTGAATCTGTGTGTGGTCTCTTTTGAGGCTTTTATGGTTATTTGATAGAGTCCAGAGTCTGTGTTTGTGATGTTTGTGATGGTCAGAGATGCAGTTTGATTGTCCAGCTTTAGTCTGTCTCTGAATCTCTCATCAGGATCATTGGATGCATTGAAGATTCCATCCTCTCTACTGATTATAGCTATACGAGTCTCTGGATGTCCAAATGTCCATGTTATCAGAGTTGTACGCTGTAGTTCAGTAACATTAGTCTGTAGAGTGACTGATTCTCCCTCCGTCACTGACACTGACTTCACTGCATCTGTATCAGCAAACACACCTGAAGAACAGAGACAGTTTCTCATTTACACATTGAACTTGTTATTAAAGTAAAATAAATATCTCAGTGCTGGTTTAATTCAGCTTTAAGCTTGTTTCAGTTTTGAGATGATTGAAAACTTTGGAAATACTTGGTTTTGACATTAATGTGAGACTTCGAGGACTGCAGTTTTAGTGAGTATTTGAGTTGATTTGAGTCTAGTTCTGCTCATAAACCTGTGTTAGATGGATCTTTAGACACTTTTGCATAATTTGCACTGTTTTCACAAATTTCCAACTCCAAACTGATAAAAAAGTTGTATGTTTTCTTTTACACAATCATTGTTTCAATACAAGATTCAATCATCAAAACAACAAAACAATGCTTCATTGGTTTGACTGTTATAATGATCAGTCATTTCAAGGTAAGACACACATTTCAAACTCAGAGGTGCTTCATGATTACAGTCCCATTAAAAATGCTCATGAATTACCCAACTAAACTGATATGGGGGAGACTAGGTATGGCTGTAACATTTTTGACATCTCGGTCTGTATCGTGGAGTTAATTTAAGTAATTGCATTCAAAATGTGATTCAAACTTTACATATGGAGGACCGAGAGTGCCACTTAAAAATAAAATGAAGAATCAATTTATTGATTTAATAATTCAGACATAAAAATGTATATAAATAAATCACTTTAAATGGACAAATTAATAGATATTTAAAGATGTTTATTTAATTAGTGTTTTTAAATGTAGTTTAATAAAACAAAAAAAATTAATGTATAAATAATCAGGGTATCTTTCGTTTATTCGTTTTTTGATTTAATATTGAAAGTAGAACAAATTTTTAATGAAATATTTTAAACTCTAATATAGGCCTAAAAGGGAAAGAATAATGCATTGACTTGGGTATATGATAGGCCTATAACGTTCACGCAAAAACAACCGGAGAACAGAGATATTAAAATACATACTCTACTGAGTTTTATAATGTAGTCTTTTGTTTTATTAAAATTGATATCTCATAAGAATATGGGCTTGTGTTTGTGCTTGTGTGAGGCTTGAGTTGCTTTGTTTTTGCTGAACAACATCAGAGAAATTTAAAACTGCTGCGCGCACGTGTGCATGTGTGTGTATAGCCTATATCCAGCAATAAGTGTGTCAATATCACAGTTATGTTTCAGTGCAGACAAAATTAAACAAAATTAATTTCAGTGTTGGGAAAGTTACTTCCAAAATGTAATACATTTTATATATTACTAGTTACTGTCTTTTGTAAGTAATTAGTTACATTACAATATTATTGTCTCTGAATTGTAATGCATTATACTTTTTGAGTTACTTTCACCAAAATATCCACATAAGTAAATGACATTCTAAAAATCTAAAATGTAGTTTATTGCTGCTCATTAGCCTACATCCAGAGGGTGATGTGGTAGGCCTACACCATAGCATAAAATGTGTCTCCCTGTAGAATTCAGTAAAATTCTAGTGCATTTAATCTATTAAATAACAGCAGAGTGAGCGAGTTTTTGGATATGGTAAGATTAAACTTATTTTAGTGAATAAAGTACCACAATTTAGCTATCGTTTTGTTAGGATGGCTACACCAAATTATATGAAATCCTCGATCTCAAACCCAATTCCAAAAAGTTGGGACACTGTACAAATTATGAGTAAAAAAGGAATGGAATAATTTACAAATCTCATAACTTATATTTTATTCACAATAGAATATAGATACCATATCAAATGTTGAAAGTGAGACATTTTGAAATGTCATGCCAAATATTGGCTCATTTTGGATTTCATGAGAGCTACACATTCCAAAAAAGTTGGGACGGCCGCAATAAGAAAAGAAAGAAAAAAAAAAAAAAAATAAATGGGCAGAGGATCACCAATTCCCCCAATGCTGCGGCTAAAAATAGTGGAGCAATATCAGAAAGGAGTTTCTCAGAGAAAAATTGCAAAGAGTTTGGAGTTATCATCATCTACAGAGCATAATATCATCCAAAGATTCAGAGAATCTGGAACAATCTCTGTGCGTAATGGTCAATGCCGGAAAACCATACTGGATGCCCGTTATCTTCGGGCCCTTAGACGGCACTGCTTCACATACAGGAATGCTACTGTAATGTAAATCACAACATGGGCTCAGGAATATTTCCAGAAAACATTGTCGGTGAATACAATCCACCGTGCCATTTGCCGTTGCTGGCTAAAACTCTATAGGTTAAAAAAGAAGCCATATCTAAACATGATCCAGAAGGGCAGGCGTTTTCTCTGGGCCAAGGCTCATTTTAAAATGGACTGTGGCAAAGTGGAAAACTGTTCTGTGGTCAGGCGAATCAAAATTTGAAGTTCTTTTTGGGAAAACTGGGACGCCATGTCATCCGGACTAAATAGGACAAGGACAACCCAAGTTGTTATCAGCGCTCAGTTAAGAAGCCTGCATCTCTGATGGTATGGTGTTGCTTGAGTGCGTGTGGCATGGGCAGCTTACCCATCTGGAAAGGCACCATCAATGCTGAAGGTATATCCAAGTTCTAGAACAACATATTCTCCCATCCAGACGTCGTCTCTTTCAGGGGAGACCTTGCCTTTTCCAACATGACAATGCCAGACCACATACTGCATCAATTACATCATCATGGCTGCGTAGAAGGATCCGGTTACTGAAATGGCCAGCTTGCAGTCCAGATCTTTCACCCATAGAGAACATTTGGCGCATCATAAAGAGGAATATGCGACAAAGAAGACCTAAGACAGTGTTGAGCAACTAGAAGCCTGTATTAGTCAAGAATGGGACAACATTCCTATTCCAAAACTTGAGCAACTTGTCTCCTCAGTCCCCAGACTTTTGCAGACTGTTATAAAAAGAAGAGGGGGGGATGCCACACAGTGGTAAACATGGCCTTGTCCCCACTTTTTTGAGATGTGTTGATGCCATGAAATTTAAAATCAACTTATTTTTCCTTAAATTATACATTTTCTCAGTTTAAACATTTGAGATGTCATCTATGTTGTATTCTGAATAAAATATTGAAATCTGAAACTTCCACATCACTGAATTCTGTTTTTTTTATTCACAATTTGTACAGTGTCCCCAACTTTTTTGGAATCGGGTTTGTATCGGCTTTCTACCAGTGTCATGGTCGTAAACAGTTAATTTTTGAACATGACTTAAGCACCACATCTAAAGTTTCACTTTTTTTCTCCCACGCGACTAAGCCCGGCAAATGTGGTGTTTACATGGACATAATGTAATATGAGTTACCCTATGGGACGAAACCCAGAGTTTTGTTCCACTGGGATTAACATTCAATAAGCGATAAAACGAGCATCTTCCATCCGAAGACTTGTGTTGCATTTCAGGGCAAAGCAAAAAACATTGTCGAACCACAATATAAAATGCAGGAAACTATGTTTTTTCTACAATTAATTGTACTGTTCGCCGTAATGACGTTTAATGTGTCCCATTTAGCAACTTGTTAGCAACCGTCTTTTTTAAGAAACATAACAGTTTGAAAAAAGTGGGGTGTAACTGTTGTGTTTTATGTCGTAGAATAAAACGTGAAAGTATCTTGAGCTTGTGTGAACCACTGACCTTATTTTAGGGGATCAAACTCCCATTCAAAAAACCCATTGACTCTGGGAAGATGGAACCGGAAATGCTAAAATGCTAACTCGCTTCCCAATTTTTGCCTACAGAGTGACATAATAGTTCCACCACTCTATAGTGTTAGGTTTCAATGGCTTTTGATTTCCCCTTCACTTGTGTCTAGTTCACCTGTGTCTAGTTATTTCTTTTACACAAAGCTGTTAGGTTGCATTTACCTTGGTCTTTGATTATTGTTACTTTTTATTGCCATCTTTATTTATTAATAAAATCCTGCTGCTAATAGATCCTTAGATTACTTGTAGCCCGCAGCAAAATTACAGTCTAACTGGTAGTTAGGTTGTTGTTAAACTAACACATCAATAAATTGCTTAACTTTGACTGTGGTGGCATCATGAAGTTTTTTGCGATGGTTTTGACTATATGATCTCAGTAAGGTCAATAGACACGAGCTGCCACTCAGTTAAGTGCTGATATGGAAGAGGTTTGTCTTCAGTTGCTTTGTGAAAGTTGATTCAGCAAATTGGGTGAAGATTGGGAACTTTATTTTCAGACTCTTTTTTTTCACACTGGGTGAGCTGGGTTTAACTGTTACACATATGTGTTGCACGATCTTTTCTCAAAACTAGCTTCCCTTTTTTTCATCATTTTTGCTCAGTAACTTAATCTGCAGAGGCAGTCATTTTTAGTGGATGTAGCCTATGTTCCAGTGTTAGTTTTTAACAGCTGTGTGTATGAGACTCATAAATACACCAGGAGTCTGTGCTTCATAGCTCGCATAATACATTTGACATGGCAGATCTTGTAATTGTGATAACTTATCTCAGGCTAATGGATTTTATTAAAACATCTGCATTAAGCTGCCTGATATTACTGTGCGCTGGAAAGGACAGATATATTGATACTTGAAACCATGATCAGCAATGCAGCAATTGGCTGGCATCAACACAGCAATATAGTGACATCATACAATTAACATCAATAAAACAGCCTATCGTGCATAAAAAAAAGGTTTCCTATTCTTTATTTATTTATTTACATCTCAAGTAATTGCCAGGCTGCATTATTTATTTATCTGATTTGTGAAATTGAATTCCTTAGAGCTATAAAAAAATAACATGCAGCTGTAAAAAAAATAAAAAATAAATAAATATAAAAAAATTCTGTAACTTACCAACCAGATGGCAACAGCACAAACAGCAAAAAGCCAATGTGTGAAACATGTTCACCATCAGTTCAGTGGTCTGAAATAGTTTCAGTCAAATTTGAAACCTTGCAGTAAAGTTGTGTAGAGAACAAGCTGTTAACAATGTGAACTATCTGCTAACTTCCTCCAGACTGAAGACTGAATTAGACCATGCCCCATGTGTTCAACAACACTTCCTCTCTAAAACGCGCTCAAAGACAGTCAGTCAACCATCATGTGCAGAATAATTGTCAGCCAGGACAGCCTTCAATGTATTATTTTATTTTTTTGACTAAAACTATTATTCACTATTAAGTATTCCATTTAGCTTGTGATTTTCTAGACAGTGTGTTATTGTCTCATTGAAATGATTCGCTTTGTTTGTATGTCACGTTGGAAAAAGTATCTGTTAAATTAATAAATATATATGTAGATGTGGATTCACCGAATTCAGATGCTAACTCACTTGATTTTATGAACATATTCTTTTGTGGATGTTGTCCATTAAATTTCTTTCTAGTCTTGACATATGGTTTTTGACCAGTGAAGGTCTGAATAGTTGCAGCAAGTCTTAGTAACAGTTTCTGTTTCTTCTCCAGTGTTTGCTGATGCAGTATCATTGTCAGTGAGAGAGGGAGATTCTGATACTCTAAACACTGATGTTACTGTTATTGTTAACGTTTGTATTGGGTGTGCCCTCACACTGCTCATGTCATGTGACCTGTCTTCCAAAAAAAGGACATATGCAAATAAAGGCAGTTCCGGTTCCTCAGAATACCGAGTAGTGAGCATGTTTTTCCCTCCGTATAATTAAATATAATTTATCGGTTATTATACGCAAAATGGCTGTGCCAACAGTTATACAGAGATATGATGTGATACGGTGGAGAAATCAATAGAAAGAGTAGAAATGTAGAGAGATTCAAAGACAGACTGAAGCTGGATCATCAGACTGGATATCTGACCATCACAAACACCACAACCACAGACTCTGGACTTTATAGGTTGACCCATAGACCTGTAAAAAAAGATGATTGGTGATGCATCTGTCTCCACTTCCTTCAACTATAGAAAAGTGAAGCCAAAACATGGCAGTATTGCCTATAGACTGTAAAAAAAAAAAGATGGATGACGCACCTTCACTCTCTCCCATTGAAGAAAAGTGAAGCCACCAATATCCGAATAGGGCGCAGACATATTGTGCTGATTTAGGACCAGAGTCTGTGCAGTACAGATACTGGGACCTGAGTCTGCGCAGTAGTGAGCGAAGTGGATCTCAGAGTCGATCACAAGCACTCGTCCCATGACCCTTTTTTTAATTAGCCTGACTGCTCCTATTTTTGTCTGCTGATTGCTCTACAAGAGGCTTGTGTTAAAATAAGGTAAATAAAACTCCAATCTCCTCCTGAAGATTCCGAAAAAGTCTGTTTGTGCCTCAGTTTTGCTCAGTCAATCCCAGCTGTCAATCATGACGTCACACTCCTGTTTTTATAGCATCACATAACTAACTAAAACCAAACTTATTTAAAAAACGAACACTTGAACTTACATCAGCATGATTAAAAACTACATAAAATGACAAAAACCGTCTCTGGAAAAAAGTGAAATGTAATTATTTAGATTGTCTCACGTCCCACTAGATTACTTGGAGAGGGCAGGGTTTATGACCTATACCTATACCTATACTATACTAAACGTTCTGGCTTCCCTTTTCAAGACTAGTGCGACACACACTTGGTATTGCCACTGTCATCCTGTGAAAATGACGTCATTTGGAGCCCGAGTCTGCGCAGTAGTGATCGTGAGGTGGAGCCACAGTATCCAAGTCCCACCCAAACTCCTGCAGACCCAATCGCGAGCTCACAATCATGACACCACACCCCATTTTTATGGCATCAAATAACTAACTAAAACCACATTTATCAGAAAACACTTGAATATACATCAGCGTGATAAGAACTACCTAAAATGATGGAAACCATCTTTGGGAAAAATTTAGTTGAAGTGTATGTTTACTTCGTTTTGGCTCACATCCCATTAGTTTATGACGAGTTTACACTGCACGATTTTAGCCCCGATTTTCACTCGCTGACAGGTAAGGTTTTAGAACCGTGTTGTGCATTAGAGGGGTAGTGACACAAAAACTATTTTTATTCAAAAAGTAAGAAATAAAAAATGAGGATTTGTGATGATCAAAAACAAGTTAATTGAGGAATTCCTGGAATTCTGAATGATTAAATTAATTTCTTGCAAAGATATAGAAAAAATAAACTCAGTCGAGTCACTTTAGACCCATGTTGTGCATCAAACAACAGTACAGTGAATTTCAGCAAAAATGTGTCTGATAACATGCTTACTTTGCATTTTTTAAGTCTTTCCCCAGCAGGCTAATTTTCTCCAGAATAGTCCTAAAACAAGAGAAAATGAAACACTTGTGAAAAATATAGAGACAGGTTTGCAATCTTAACATTAGAAATTATGACACAGTGGGACATGCATACAAAATACTGAAGTGCTCAAGTTTGGTTTAAACATTTGTAGACATATCTTCCATGACAGCACTACAAAAACACAACAAAAAAAGACTATTGTCTTATATAGTTGTATAAGTGTTGTCTTAAAAATACCCGAATTGGTGCTTTTAAAACACTTGTTTCGCTAGGTATTTTGAGTAATTTTTAAAACACAATCCCATTTCAATGTTAATTCCCCCACGAAACTCAGCTCACCATGCCATGCTCTTTGATTAAATTCCATCGGCTCTGCCCGCAATTGATTATGGGATATGGTATGGTGCGAAGTGTCCCCATCAGATTTCACTTCATTTCGAATTGCGGCAGCCTTCGTCGCGCCGCGGGGACTCAATCGGCCTTGTAATGCTGTCTTCGAAGGGTGCATCCTGAATTGGGACAGCTAGCGTCGTGACGCTGTGACGCAATCACACTTCAAATGAAGTCTTCGAAGTGTGCGCACTTCACTTTCGGACACAGCTAGACAGTAGAAGGGAGACAGGGGAGGATCTACCAAGTGGCAGATGGAGTGGCAACTGGCACTCAAAAGCATTGCCGCCCCATCTGCCACCAAATATTTAACCTAGTGTAAAATATAGTGCTTACATGTAAGCAGTGTTTCCTGTACCACTTTTTAGCAGTGTAACATTGAGAAATAATGGTCACACAGTTCATATGGAACACATATTTGCTTTTCACTGTGTACTTTTTTCCATTGTTTTTCTATGTAAGCAGTGACGGATATGTTGCCGTGTTGTGCTCAGCGTCTCGGGTGGTTTGTTTGCAGATGTTTGGTATTTATAAATATATACCGTATCGGTGAAGGTGGGGGGGGGGTCAGGTGAATGTGGAATTTTGCCAGCAACCGAGATCAATTTATTACTAAATCACTGATTTATAGCTGTGAAAGCATCGGTCTACTGCAGTTCTGCGTGGATGCATTCACGGTTTGTTGGTTGGTGGTGGGTCGTTTGGCAAACCTGATGAGGACCAAATTCTCCCAAGGATAAAACTTGACTTCACATGTTGAGCTAATAAAACCACTTCTAAAATCATAGGTTATTTATAGAAGCTTATTAATTTGTTAAATAAAAGGTGTTGAAAAAAAAATTACAAAATGTATATTAGGGTTAAACTACGGAACCCCCCCGCCCCACCAAAGAAGTTCCACACACCCTCTTTTCGTTTCCCTTTTAAAAATATAAAATATATTAATGTGTTTAGGTAATATTGCAGTTTGCACATTCTCTGATTATCTCTTCCCTGTAGTACAATACATGAAATATACAACACAACTTTAACGTTTTTTTTAAATGTCAGTTTTAATGAACAATAATAGCCAAAAGTATAAGTATGAATTATAAGAGACTTGTGTAATAGGAAATAGACAAAAGCAAACAATTCAGTCAAATGTACAAAGTCAGCGCTGTATTACGATTGATAAATAAATAATTTATGAAACATAACTTTGTGCTCAGCCAAAACGATATGACCTGGAAGAAATAATAGATTCATGAGACCAAAGATTTACCTGTTTAGATTTACCCAAACAATTTTACCTCATGTTTACCACTACAGACATCAGGCCAGCTGTAACTGTCAGAAGACTAGCCGAGGTGAGACTGCTTCTTGGCGGAGACCATGGCACATAGAACCCCACTATCATCTGGAGCCTTTCCCTCTCCGAAATGGGCTAAGAACATTTTCAAATAGGTGCTATCTTTATAAATAAACAGCAGATTTGATTTTTAAACAACTACATTCTCACCTGAAATAATTTTAAAACTACATTTCATGACACAATAAAAGTGATATTTTGAAAATTATGTGGGTTTTCTCCTCCGCCATTAACGCTCGTTGGTTGGTGCGAAATGCATTCTGGGATATCTGGCTGCCTCAAGTTCACACAAGTCACCTCTGGATGGATCCTTGATAAAAAGGGGCAGAGCAAGAACACATCCAGGGATTTGAACTGTACTTGGCTAGGCATTTGTGGGTGAAGCTTTGAATGGAGACAGTACTTGGTCGACGAGGATGAGGACGTTCACAAGTCCACAAGACACAGTACAGACCAGAGTACGCATATTGAGAAACGAGCAGTAGTGTGTACTCCAACTCGTTGCACCATAATGACATTGTTCACGGGACCCCGTTGGCGTCAAGTTTTGACGCTCAAGGTACCACTTTATTTTCACGTTTGTCAACATGCGTGTCCCGTTGTTGTTAATTTTGTTGGGTTTTTTTGTTTTCTTGTATGTACGGCTGTTTAAAAAATATAAATCATTTGATATAATGGTTAAGACTTTCAAATGTGGAGCCCAGTAAACCCACCCTACCTAGCACCTACCCCCTTCTGAACAATATAAAACCCTAACTAACCAATAAAGTTACAGTCACGGGTATTTTATGCAAAAAAAGACAGTAAAAAGCCTATAAAACATTACAAACAAGTCAGGGTGGGGCCCAAAAATTTCAAGTCTTCTAAGCCAGACGATACCTTGATGCGAAGAGAGAGTAAAACCTATGGGTTTTTATTTTTTTTTTTGTTTGTTTTTTTTTTTTTTCTCGTTGTTTTCTACATACTGGATTGCTTGCCTGTGGGGTTGACAAATGGGAGGTTTAGGGGCAGGTTTGGGGTACGGAGGAGAACGTGTAAATATAGTGTAATATAAATAAAACTGTTGTGACTGTTAACATTGAAAAATCACACCCCAACATATATGCAATAATGGCCATATATTACCCAATGTATAATTTAATCATGACGATATAATTCCCATTACCTTTTGTGTCGGCATATTGATGCCAAGGGTTTCTTATTTAAAGCAATGGAGGACCCTGCACGTCAAAAAATAAATAATAAAGGGGTACCACGTGCTTCAAAAAGTTATGCCAAAGGGTCCTGACTAAGCGTCAATATGTGATGAGTTGGGAGTGAGAATGTGTTGACAATGGACACGGGTAAGTAAACATTATAAACTGGTGCATTGTCTTTCTGCTTGACCTTGTGATTATATTTCAGATATTTCAATATTTCAGACCGCATGCATAAGCTGTCATCATTTAGACAACAGATTCATCAATAATCATTTAATGTGATGGTTTACAATGTGAGTAGCCATGAACTCTTTGAAATATTGGCCCCGTTTACACTGTCAGTTAAATGTGACCCAAATCCGAATTATTATTATTATTTTTTTGGTCATGTGACACAGATAGGATCTGTTCTATGACCGTGTAAAAAGGAAAGAAACGCATGCATTCGGATATTTCAAGATCGGCCTCATTCATATGTGGAACTAAATCAGATATAAATCCGATATGTGCCAATGCGACTGTCATGTGAACAGGCAGATCGAATTTTCTGAGGCATTGCGTTCTGTACGTCATTAAAACTGCGCCAATTTGGTACTTCTCCGCGGTTTAATAACGTCATGTGACCCATGCTGGGAAAATGAGTAGAAATGCGTACGGGCTAGAGCTACAGGCAAAAAAGAAGAAAAAAACTGGTGAAAAATAGCGATCCCAATGCTCCAAATAGTAATTAACCTAAAATTATCTTTATTTGTCATATATCATCCGAAGTGCGCTTATAATGGCGCGCGATCCAGATACATGTAGCTACACAGAATTACAGTATTTCAGTATTCACGCAAACATAATCTGTTCTAAGTGAATGCTTAGGGAACTGTTGGGAAAAAACATCTGATGTGTAACATTATATTAGATTTGTGCATTACAGTAGCTAAGTCGTAATATAGGGCCTATAGGTCGTCTGTCTCATTAATGTTAATCTAACAAAAAAAGAAAAGAGGGAATCACTTGCTGGACTTCATTGAACTGCTTTTGTAGTTTTAATAATCAATTTGTTTGTAATTAACAGACTAAATGGATTTTTACATTTGATTATTTGTTTTACCTACATGAATGCTTTTGTTTAGATGATAAAGGTTTCTTTCTACTGTTTTTCTCGCATCTGTTCCTATTTATAATAGCAAAGATAAAATAAAAAATAGCTATATTGTAACTATTAATATAGAAATTATTATTAAGAAAAGAAATAGAGGAAAAAATACTTTAATCTTTCTCTAATCACTTATGCGGACTTATCGACTTCAAACTAAATGGGGGTCTGCATCAATTCATTTATTTATTTTTTTGTAACATTTTTAAGGTCTTTTCAAATGTGTGTGCAGAATTGAACATAAAAAACTCCGGTTTTAAAATTTTGCTAATATTGTGACTCATGTTTGGTCAGGCACAGGTCCATATTACTTCTCAGGAAGGTAAGGGCATGTGGAGGGCGGTAAATGACAAACACACACATAGCGCATGTTTAAGATGGTATAAGCAAGCAGAATCAGAATTGGGCATCAAGACGCTGCAGATGTAAACGAGGTGTTACGATCCCAAAGCAAGCAATTTTGCCTTTAAAAGCGTCTATTTAGACCGTTAAATAATCCTTTAGACTAAAGACGTCTAGGCTAAACACGAGCTAAATTGGGGTCTGTCAGTGAAAGTCGCATAGACGTCATCATAGCCAATTTAAGACAAGTTCTCACGACGGGCTATTAAACCACATATATACGTCTAATAGACAAGGGGGGGGGGGGGGTGGGTGTGAATTATGGGTTCTAGTCTAAAACAAGGCTGAATTAATTTGGTGTGTCAGTGAAATCTAATAGACGTCTAATCATAGCTCATTTATAGACTAGTCATCAATTAGATGGCTATTAAACGACTACATATATACGTCTAACAAAATGGCAATCCATACATACAGCTTTTATTAAGAAAAATAAAATTTTTGACAACTTGAGACAATACAAAATGATAAAAATACAAAAGAATTACTGACAAAATAAAATTTTATAAATACAATACACATAAATATAAATATTATGATAAAAAATCTGGAATTTTTAACAACTTAAGATAATAAAAATAAAAAAATAAAAAAATCGTAATAGAAGATATTTTAAAGAAAAAAATCTAATACAAATCAAGAGCATGTTATCACACTTAACTTTAAAACATTACGGATAAATGACAACATTAAAAAAAAGATGAACCCTTTTGTTGGCTTACTTTAACAAATAAAACAACCAACAGTGAACTTTAAGGAAATTATTAATTATTGGTTTTATTTATTGTTTAAAATGGGGCCGTTCCCAATGGCTGGCATTCGGCTTCAAGTCCACACTCATGTGCTCGGCTCGCCCGGGGCGAATCGTAAGGTGGGGGTGGGGGTTGTTGGGTGTGTGTGTGGGTTGGGGCGGCATCACAAGCTAGGTGTGTGGGGGGAACAGCATCTGCCATCATAATGAAAGAGAAAAAAAATCCCTAGTAAAGGAATATCTTTTTTAAATTTCTGATTTGCGGTGTAACATTTATTGAGTTATATTACACGTAAGCAAAGAGGGGGTAACCGACAATGTTCAACAAAAAGTTAATAGTGGCAAGATTTGTAGGGCTTTACCTGTCCGCATCCTTCTGGGTACATCTGTCTTTGAGTTTTAAAAATTCCATTGCAATCAACTCTGCACACTTTGAGCCAGCCTTGAATAACACTGTGCCAATGTCGGCGGGTCGTGTAATGGTCCGTGTAAGCAAAGTGTTTATCGCACCTTAAACACATGATGCGCCATTGACCATGCAAGTTTCCATCACTCATGCACTCACGCTTTTTAAAACTCTTTATTTCCACAGTTTAAGGGGGGGGGGGGGTGTTTTCGATGGGGCCTCCTCTATTAGCTGCGCCGGGGCGGCGGCCTCACTAATCTGTCTCTGGCTCGCACAAACTTGTCTGGCTACATAACTTACTTCATACAACACAGGTGATGAGGCTGCTGGTGTACTGAAAAAGTATGGGCGGCCAGTACGACACCTTAAGCGTAGCTCAAATGTACACGAGGAATTAGGGAAATGGTCGATGCCTGGTGGCAGGAGGCTCCCCAACCGTTTTTATTTAGGCGGAGTTATGTTTTAGCTGTTCGTAGCTAGCTGTTTAGGTTAATGCTGGGCATTGGCACAACATCGAGGGCTATTTGGCTCTTATGTATTTGTAGTCTTAAGCTTTACTGATCTAATTTGTGAGAGTTTCAAATAAATTCATTATTGTATACTGGGGGGGGGGTTACTTTGTACAATGACAAAGATATTCTATTCAATAGCTCATGCCCTCTCTTTATCTAACAAGCCATTGCTCAGTCATAAATTCATTATAATAATTAAAATAAATGATGTACTTTGTCAAAGATGAGAGCTTTAGTTAGGAAATGTTGTTGCTGTAGAGTGGGTTTTATTTTTTTTTGAAAACGCTATTGCTTCCTAGATCTTTGCTGCTTCGTCAACTATCTCGGTCAGATGCTTTGTCGGCAGATGTTGAAACTCTCCAGATTTCTCCAATTCTGTCTTGATGTGTTCCCCTCGGGGGGGTGTTGTATTAAATTAATAATTTATTAATCTTTGTCAAGCTGTTTGGTGGTCTGTTGTTTGCTCTTGACGCGCTACTTCTTGCGCTCGTTTAAACTTCGATGAGTTTGTAAACTACATACAAAATGATAAAAATTTTTACTCTCATTAAATTTAGCAGATTAGAGCTCTCTGAACGAGGGCATGCGTCGCTGAACGCGTCGGGGCTAGCTGTCACCGCACTCACTATCAATTACGAATGCTGGGCTGCGGCGGCTTCACAAAATGGTCAGCGGTTCGTAAACATGATAATACAAATAATTAGATAAATAATTAACAACGTGCAAACGAAAACACCAGAAGGTCTTACAATGTCCTTTGGGGCGTTTTGTTGTTCGTCGCCGCTGGCTCCTTCGTGAGCGATCAAGTGAAAGCTCTAGTAGTGCTCTCCTTCGTGTAAAAAAAATGTCAAATATAAGACTGATACTCAGATAACTCATCATGGTCTCACGTTGGGGCAGTATTCATGGTTGTCATGATAGGGGGCTACAATTGTAATGGGGTGCATGTTTTTTAGTTAAAAATGAAAGATCTAGGCTCTAAAAAAAAAAAAAAAAACAAAAAAAAAAAAAAAAAAGAAAAAAAAAAAAAAAAAAATAACAAACAAAAAAAAAAAAAAAAAAAAAAAAGAAAAAAATATAAAAAAAAAAAAAAAAAAAAAAAAAAAAACGAATTGATCAATAATACGCATATAATGTGTATGAAGTAACATAACATAACAGCTTGTGGGATGCATGACAACATATTATCAAATGCAAGTAAATTTTTGAAACATTTAAATTAGCATTATTTTGGCATAATAAATGATGCTATATTTAATAATACTGTAAAATAATTAAATAAAATATAAAATATTTCTACATTTAAGTGATTTCAAAAGTTTATTTGCGATTTGATAAGAAGCTGCGATGGCGTGTCAAAAATTACAAGGGGTGTTGGGGTGTAAAAACAATGTTTAGAGATTTCAGACAAATTGGATTACTAAACTGGAATAAATAAAAGATAATGTGTTGAGTTAGCGCAATAATTTTACAAAAAAGTGTTCTAGTTTCACTGGCTTAATTCTACTGAAGATTAAAATGAAACAATATGCGCACGAGCCATACTACAGACTATTTATTTGGTTAACGTCTCTCAGGATTATAAAATAACCTTAACGTAAATATATTACTTTCTTTGTTGATCCACTGTCGACTATCTGATACGCTGTGTCCCTCTTTCTTGTCTAAGCTTGTGTTTTGCATAGATCAGGGCCGCAATTTTGTTGGCTTTGATCCTGAGTAGCTAATTATTTCACTTGTAATACTGGCAATTTTTTTCTAAGAAGAGATTCAGACTGTGAGGTTTGTAAATGTGCAGGTACTGGAATAAACTCTTCTTAACGCTAACAAACTAAACAGACTTCTAAAACTGCAACTGCCACCTTACTTTGAACCCAGCATCTAATTGTGTCGCACTGTAAGTAGGCCCAGGCAGATGCAGAATCTAACAATACGCACGCCAGCGAGAAGGATTTCAGTTTGGCTCTGTTGAGCTGGCCTAGCTGCACAGCTTCAGTAGTACAAATGGCTAATGCTGCTAGTGTGTAGCATGCGTTTTGGGATGTTCGCATACTAATTGAGCAGATAATTTTGCCCATCTCTCACTTTTATGCATATTTAAATTTCACAGTGAGGTCACCTAGAGATACATCCGTTTAAATGCCATGGCGTGTTTAAGGCCACTGTTAACTAATAAAATTAGTAAAATGTCTATTCCATATGACCAAATAACGCCACTTATGAAACTGTTATCAGTCCTTATAATAGATAGCCCAGCTTAATAGGTTATATAACACCATTGACATCTTTGTGTGTGTGTGTGTGTTGTGTGTGTAGTTGTGTTTTTTTGTGATTATAGCCGAGGAGCATTTTATATTATGAACTACAGGGGGGGGGGGGTACTCATATTACAGCA